>JBBPMJ010000115.1:0-68775 GCA_038090255.1 Austroboletus niveus
GTAGTCTTCAAGACTACCCCTCCCTATTCTGTCACAGCACTCTCACAGATTCGAATCCGCTTCCCCTTCAGGCTTTTCTTGCATGGTTCGTACTAGTAACTTCAGATTCCACCACCGGATCTTTCAAGGGGTTGGAAACAAGTGTGCAGAGAAGGAGCGACGGGTATAAAAGGTGTACGACGTTCGCGCTTCGCATTGTTTGACCTCACGGTTCTTGCAATTGCCACGTAACAATTATTGGAAGTTGAAACACATCGTTCTTCGGGCAAATATAGGTGTCGCTGATTCAAACGTTCACCCGTCTCCAGTGACCCATCCTTGAAAGCCTGCGAAAGCGACACGATGAGTCGTGTGACCACCACCTGATCGGCGAGGACGACAGCGTGGTCACGCAACAGCGCGTATGGCACCAGACTAGGTGGTGACTCGGACTCTATGATAGCCATGGACTCGAAATCTCTTTCCGGGACCAACAGTAGTCATCGCAGAGCCGACAAAACTGAGCATTACTGTAATACATAATTGTCCTGGTAGTATTCCGTCGGAGTAGCTCTCAGCTGATTAGTTGAGTAATTCGTTGGTGCGACCTTTCCAGTGATGCTACTATTGCTAGATCATCGCCAGCACTCAAAGTCTGTCGTTATCTCTCAGTGCCACTACTCGTTTGTTTTGCTCTGCTGGCGGTGAGAATTCCTTCGAGAACAGAACGAGCATAGTATCTCGCATGAGCCCGACAGTAATCCGATGCTCGCAAGAATCTCCATAGTCAAGGAATCATCCATATTTAAGCGTCGTGTCGCAGAAACGAGCCAGTATCTTCTGAGCGCACTCCTTACATTTGGATACTCTCTTTGAGCACATGATGGCAGGGGATGTACCAACAAGCAAGAGAGCAATCCTGCTTGCCATCTTCATCGCATTCGGTGAGCGCCGTGCGTGTATTTACCATCACAAGTAATTGACAGGAGTTATAGGAGGTTATGTTTTAACGATCATAGGCAGAATGAAACCTGATAGGACTTCTGCACAGGATTTCTATTCGGATATGACATGGGTGTTATCTCCGTACGATATTCTTTCTTTCTGCGTATGTCCTTCGTCTTCAATTCTACATCTAGGGTTGCCTTATCATGCCAGACTTCATACGTCGATGTGGTCAAGTGGATTCTACTGGTCATCCATACCTATCTAGCTCGAGACAGTCAGTCATTGTCTCGTTGCTCTCTGTAGGGTAGGTCTATGATGATTCCTCCTTAGATGGACTTGAACCACTTCCTCTATACAGAGCATTTTGGTGAGTTTGGAACATGTGTTTCGCCCAATGACCTTCTCACATATGAGTACTAGTGGAGCACTAGCACAGGCGTTTACGGCTGATCGATTAGGACGTCGAGGCTCCGTCCTTTTCTGGTCTGTAATATTCACCGCTGGTGTTGCCATTCAAACAGCGACGACGTATTCCCTGGTACAGCTTGTAATTGGACGCTTCATCGCTGGGTTAGGTGTTGGCTCTCTATCAGGTATACATTTCGACTTGTTCTACGTCGTTTCCATAATCTGATTAGATATTCCTCAGCCATCGTTCCACTGTACAACGGGGAGACCGCACCGAAAGCAATTCGGAGCGCGATTCTTGCCATGTATCAAATCCAAATTATCACTGGGTATGCAGTATAATCTCTCATTTTTGCTGAAAAATCGACGGTTGTATTTCAAGGATTTTCTTGAGCTATCTGTTTGAACTCGGTAGCCATACACTCGATAGCTCGGCTTCATGGAGGATCCCGCTCGGCCTTCAGCCGGTCTGGGGATTGATCCTCCTTTCCGGAATGTTTTTTCTACCAGAGTCACCATGCGTTTTCTGCCCATTTGTGGATCGATAACCAAGTTTTCGCTACAGTCGTCACTTGCTTGGAACTGGCAGAGGCGACGAAGCAAGACGAGTCATCGCGGAATTAAATAGTGTACCGGAGGACGACGCTCTTGTGATCGAAATCGCCAATGAGCTCGACTTTGCAATCAAGGCCGAGAATAAGGGTGGAAAAGCGACCTGGCTCGAATGTTTTTCCCCTAGGAATGCCATGTGGCGTCGTACGATGAATGGGATTATACTGCAGTGTATACAACAGCTCAATGGACAAAACTTTTATTGTTCGTTGCACGTATATCTCTTGGCTTACGAGTCGTCCGCGTCTAAGTCTTTCTTTTGCAGATTTTTATGGGGACATTTTTTTCGAAAACGCTGGTGTTGGGTAGGCCGACGCAGTGGTTATCTCACGCCGGTTCATTTTGCTCAAGTTTCGCAGGCTTTCGCCTTATGTCATTCAGGCAATCTTGGGACCGGTTTCGGTGGTAGGGACGCTTCCAGCGCCGTACTTCATTGAGGCTTGGGGTCGCCGTAAGGTTCATTAGAATTAGATTTGAGCCGCAATGTCTTCTGACCATGTTCGTAGTCGCTGCTGCTCGGCGCATTTGCACAAGCCATTTGCGCGATCATCGTGCGTAATGTTCAGCATCTGATCTTTTGCCTTTCTTGAACCGGCAACAGGTGGCTTTTGTCGGTCATTTCGGTCTCGCACCGACTGGGATCCCAGCCTCGGCCCTGACGACACGTAACAAGTCGGCCGGGGGGGTCGTCGTCGCTTTCGCGATGCTTCAGGTGTTTATCTTTGGAACAACATGGGGCCCGACGCCTTGGGTATATCTCGGGGAGTCCTTTCCGCTCCGAGTAAGACCGAAATCGATCGCGCTCGGAACGGCGACAAGTTGAGTCTATTCGTAATCGTGATCGGTGCTTTCGTACATGTTGTGACGGGGTATTACTGATGGGGATACGATCTAGACTGGATCTGGAATTTCATGCTCTCGGTTTTCTCACCACGCATCGTCGCCAAGTAGGTCCACCCCTTGTTCTGGTACACAGGGCAGACTCGACGTGTGTTTTTGCGATGTTGATTGCTAGGATCGGTCCGTTGATCATGCTCGTCTTCTTTGGCATGCTCGTCGTCGGTTTCGTCTATGTCTATTTTTTCGTGCCCGAAACGAAAGGGATCACGTTGGAGGAGGTACGTTTCGTGACACTTCACCTCTTGTATGCGTGCCTTCCCTGATTTTTTTTTTACTCACACTCCCTCTGCTGACGCAACGTCGCCGTCACCCCAACAGCAGGTCGACGAGCTATACCGGTCCGGTGTACCTGCTTGGCGCTCGGTAGGATGGAAGCCGAGCGAGAAGCATTACCATCGGCACGACGTAGACAAGAAACGCGTCTCGGGATCCGAGGACGTGAAAGAGTGATTTGAATAAAATAAAATAAAGAAACCGAACTGAAGGGGAGAGCAGGTGACTCATCGGGAACGGCGTCGCCCTGTACGTTTGCACCGTGGTCATGCAATGTCATATGTACCCCATGATGTATTTCGTGTTCAATTTTTTTTTACTTTCTTGGACAATGACTATTGTTAAGGTTGCGGTTGACATGGACGTTCCTGCACCGGAGGATCATAGCCGTACGCAGATGGTGACTTCATGATCATTGTTACGCGCTGACAACATGACGAATTAAGTCAAGGGTCAAATTCAAACCTGCTCGTGTGACCAAGCCCAATTGACAAAAAAAAAAAGGGCTCGTCCACACACGACTCGGACGACGACTAATCGAGCCTGACTTCTGACAGCCAGCTTTCCCAACTCCTGATCGTGTCATCCAGCGCGCTTTTCGTAGCCTTTTGGGGCGCGTCCGAATCATACGCGATGCCAAACACACCTTCCGCGATCGCCCGCCGAAGAAATGGCACGAGGACGCGGACATACGCCACTCCAGCGGCACACACGATTTGCCTTTCCGCATCGTTCCCGCGCCATTCCCGCGTGTACTCCAACAACGCGCCTCCATGCGCTGCTAGACCCGCTTCGAGTGCTTCACGCACGCCGTCCAGTGCGCCCATCGGAGCGAGCGAGCGCAGCCGGTTAAGGGCGCGTAGATACGTGTTGAGCAGGATAGCGAGTGGCGTGAATGTGGTCAGCACTTGCGGTGGCGCGTGTGCGGCGCTCGACGGTGGGATGACGATCGCGTCGAGGGAGGCAAGTGGTTGGGCAGAGGAGACGAGCCATTTACTGGGCGGCGTCGATGTGCCTGACGTGGACGTGTGTTTGGCCAGTGTGGTGGACCATTCGCGTTCGGCACCCGTTTTGATATCGCGAGCAAAGCCGTCGACGACGGCGTGTGTGATGAGCGGAGACAAGAGAGACCGAAAGTCCTGCGTGAATGAGCGGTGGTACGACACGTGTATGCGTAGACTTACCATGCCGATACGCGCCAAGGCCGAGCTGCAGTACGCGAGCTGCGTGGCGAGCGGTGAGAGGTGTGGATAGACACGCCGAAGGTAGGTCTTGAGTGTCGGCAGCAGTAGATCCAGCAACGTCGACGGAAGGGTATGTTTGATCACTGGATCGGGAAGAGGGGTCGTCGCCGTCGACTGCGACGACGGCACAGCAGTCCCGGACCGCTCAAGAAAGATGGTCGTGTACTGCGTGACGAGATCGTGCGCACCCTCACGCCAAACATCGATATACCGTTTCAAAAACCTCGCCATGTCCTCTGCGCGCCTGTCCATCTCCTTCTCGCGCTCGGCCGTACTCCCCACGATATCCTCCCCGTCCTCGCTAAACGCAGCCACGGACACGCCAGCGTCCCGCTCGACAGCCTGCAACGCGTTCTGGAGGCAGCCGATGCGTGCGCTCACGAACGCGAGCGCGAGTTGGCTCTCGGGCATGACCTGCATTCTGCGGAGAAACTGAGCTGCCTTCCAGAACGCGGGCAGCTTCCGTCCGGGCTCGTGTAACGTCCCTAAGAGGAGGGATCGCATCGCGTAAAGCGAGGACACAATTTCCGCCTGCAACGCGCTCACGAGTAAAAGTGGGGTATTAGGTCCGTCCGACTCGGGTGGTTCGCCGCCGCCGCCGCCGTGCTGTAATCGGAAGGCAGCAGATGCGGACGTGGACAGCGCGGCGAGTACCGAGGTGGCGTGTCCGGCCAATGCGAGGGCCTCGGCGTATAGCCCATTGCGAACGCAGGTGTCTATCAGGACGGGGACATCGAGCAAGTCACGAAGTTTATCGTATTGTTCGAGAACGACGCGTGTTCGTTGCCGTTCTTCGATCACCGTAGGACCGCTCTTCTCGCGGAACGTGCGTGCCACATCGTCGAGCCCGGGGAGAGCTGTGTCCAGTAGGGTATCGAGTGAGGCATCGAGCGACGAAAGAGAGTCCAAAAGTGCGGAGGACGTGCTGTGTAGGGAGAGGATGGTCGGGTAGGACGTGTGGGCGAGGGCATTCAGCGAGGCGGTGAGCGTGTGCGATTGGGTGGAGAGCGATGTCGGTGTTGCCAACAAATCGGACAAGGGAAGACATGGCAAGTCGGTGAGAAAAGATGGATTTTCGGGACGTTCTGTCAGGATGGTGGAGGACGAAAAGAGATCCAGGAGGGTCGTGGCCTCGACCTCGGTCGTCATAGCGGTCTGCAGCGGGAAATGACTGCGTTAGCATTGCTGCGGACTATAAAATTAGTGCAATTTGAAGTTTCATCATATCGTCAAAAGGTTGCTAGCATTGATGGTGTATAGCAAGATGGACAAGTAGTATAGATACAAAGCGGAACTACATGATGAACGAATATTGTTCAATGAAAACAGATCAATGGGGAAAAGGTTAAAAATGAAAGAGTTATCGTATCATGCAGTTTTTGGAGAAACTCTACGTCAAAGCTACAGCGTCTGGATTAGTGGAAGATAGAATGTGCAAAACAATGAAGAGTTGTGTATATCGCGATATGGAGAGTTCGACTGCCTGCAGGACGTTGAGGTGTTCGGTTGCTAGCACCGCGTGTTAGTAATCGTTCTACCACGCTAAAGACATATAGGGTTAAGGCCCGAAGCCCCTGAAAGACGTACACATACCATCATGGCGCGGTGAACGCGGACATCGTTCGTAATGCGGAGGTCTACACCGCGGAATGCACATGTCATCTTCAACGCAGCGAGCTGTCGATGTCTGTCACCCTTGTCCCACACGTTGACCGTAATGCTTTCCAGTTCGTCCCAAGTCTTGACAGCGTCTACGAGCGTCTGTAACGGAGTGTCCTGATCCATGCCAAAAGCGAGGTGTTGGATGCCAGTTGGAAGCTGCCGAAAAACGGCAGGTATTACAGACGTGGATGGGCGCTCCGTCCGCAATCGCCGAAGAGAACTACATCGAATGATGGCCGTGGCGTGTTCGGGTGTTGTACAAGAAGGGATGGCGAGCTCTCGCAAACTGTCCATGTGATTCCTGGTAAGGTAATCGAGCATGTACAAACTCGGCTCACGGTCCAGCTCGATTGCGACCAAGCTATTCGCTTGCGAGGACGTATGAAGAAGCCACTCGAGGAAGTCTAGCGAAGGTTCGAGTTGGCAATTCATCCTCAGCCTGGCAAGTGCGCACGCGAACGGCGGACTGGTCAAACCCGGTGAGAGATGAGGTGTCTTTCCAGTAATCGAGAGCGACTCTAAAGAAGGCCAGATGTCGAGAAGTTGGACTATAGATTGATCGTTATCGGACCAGTTACTAAAGTGCAGCGAAGTGATTGGTGGGCCTGTCCGGAGTAGTTCCAAGGTACCAGGTTCGAAGGAAGGTGCGGGTCGACGCATGCGTTCAAGAGCTGGGCTACCGATAATGTCATTCCCGGGTTCGCCGCAACCATAGAGGGCGAGATTAAGCTCGCAGAGGTTAGGGCACAGGGTGACGGCGTGAGCAAAACTAGCTTGTTTGAGAGGACCAGGCTGGTTGTTGTCCATAACGACACACATGTGAACGACGGAGCCACCAAGAATTCTGCCGCGCTGGGTGGAACGGTCTACGGCAGTGATGAAGGAGTTGTACGCAGCCTGCGAGCAAAGATGAACTTTCTTGAAAAGGAGTTTTTGTGCAGGGAGTGACCAGGACTTGCACACTAGCGAGCAGGATCTCAGATAGTCTGCGCTTGCCGTACCATCCTCGAAGCACATGGTCTCGAGAATATCCAACACGACCTCCAGCGGGATGCCGCGCGTCGGGACACGGGGAATCAGTGAACGGGTAGGGAACTTGGGGGGAAGAGGTGCGACGGCCAGGTCGAAAGACACTTCCTGAGGCTCAACCTTTAGAAGACGCGTTAGAAACGAAAGTGAACAAGAAGAGTAGAACTCACTCTGGGAGACGGCATCCAGAATCGTAACAGATTGAACAGGTCCATGATTATGAAAAGAGGAGTTGATTATAAGGACGTTAAGATGGGATTCGTAGCAGAAGTATGAATAAACACCGCCCCACCAGATGTGTTTGAGGTCAGGGGAGATATGCCGGGCATTGATCGGAAGTCCGAGTTCGTTTTATACACCGGCGATACCCTCGACGGAGTGGACACAGCAAATTTGCGTAAATGATCATCCACAGTATTCTCTGCAACAACATACCCTGCAGCAAAGAATAGAGTTTGGCTCGTCCTGAATCTTGGATCCCGAATCGTGAACCCACCGGATGCTTGGCCGCGTGGCCCAACGGACTCCCAGGAGACATGAGCGTCAGCGCCCAGTTGCAACGTTATTGTACCGCCAAGTGTGGCAATTCGTTGATGATGAAATGAAACTCAGATCATGATTGGCCAGCTCAACTCAGCCTTGCTTGTGAAGCTTATGTCCGCGATGATCGTGGACAAGGCAAGCGCCGGGGGGCAAGTACAGCATGCTTCAGTGCACGAAGCCGGCACTGCCCTTGCCAAATGCGCACACGGAATTCTAATTCGAGACTTGTCCGAAATACACGACTCGTTCAGGATTGGCTAAAAACACATCGGGAGACATGAGCACCAATGGAATTGGAGCAAGGTGTTAATAAGCGACCCACTTCACAATGGGGAATTCCCACTGTCTCGATCTAACACCGAGAAAATTCGCATGGATTCTCCGGCGTCGGGACTTGACGACGACACGTGATACTGGAATGAAGGATTGGTTGCCCGAAAAAGACATTGAAACAATTGGCACGGGAATATCTGAGGTATATGACATTGAGTACAAAAGACGAAGATTCAAAGAGTAAGACACGGCGCACTGGAGACGATCCTTTGTGAGAGGTGAGTCATTCGGAACAAGAACGGAACAAGTTGAATGGGTGTGGAATAGAACAGGGTGGCGAATGGCAACGACTAGCAACTGACAACAGCCAGACACAGACTCGGGGCCTGACATATCGGAAATGTGTTTACCATCTCCTAGCGAATAGGCTGGTGGCGCGCAAGTGAGGTACAAAACCTGGCGGAGGCGAGGAGGAGCACATGGAGATGTCAGCGGGGACTAGACTGAGGTAGACAGCGGCTGAGCTTGGCGTTGCGGCTCCTCGTCGCCGCGCATGACCACGGCCGCGGACGAAGCGTCGATGAGTCGAATTACCACCATCCGCGCATCTTCCAGAACTCGAAACCGAGTACTGCCCCGCCATTGTCGGCGTCAGTGATTCTGTGGACAAAAGAAATTGAGTGGGGGTCCAAGGCTATGTCGGATATTTCTTTGCCACGAGCTGTGGAGCGAACCAAACTTGGCAAACAACAACTATGTCCAAGTCGACGCTCTCCTCCGTCGTATCCTCCCTCGTCCGCGCATCAATGGGAACGTCCGTGTCCCCGTCCGTGCACGACGAAGATCTCGACAAACACGTTGCAGACCTCATCCTCAAGGAAGCAAAACAAAAGGCCGACAATTATAGCAAGCTCGGAATAACGGCCTACTTGCCAACCATGTACGCAGATCATCTGCCATCTGTTGCATCAAATCTCATCATGGTCGTACAGCCCAGACCCGAATGCCCCTCGTCCGAACAAGCGTTTCCTTTCTTCTATCATCCGGAGCACCGACGACCACAACAAGACCATACTGCGTGCCCAGGCGCTTGCGGCACAGGAACTGAAAAAGGAGCGCGAGGAGCAGGAGCGGAGGGAGAGACGGGCTCGTGCGGAGGAAGCTGCTGCTGCTGAGCGGTCGAGACGACGCAGGAGACGGGACGACCGTGAGTCGGACGAGTGGGACAAGGACAGGGAGCGGATACGGTCTCATTCGAGGTGGGATCGTGACTGGAGGGGCCATGACGACGAGGGGCAAAGTAGACGAAGACGTCGCTCTCTGTCGGCCGAACGAGACAAGCGGTCGAAAAGCGAAGACGACGACGCTCGTCGTCGAAGGAAACAACGTCGACGGTCACCCAGTCCCATCTCTGTAGAGAAGAAGCCAACCCAGGATACATCCTCACGGTCTTCACAGACGCTTATCGAGGACGACATGGACCTCGAATCTCGCCGAACAAAGGGCAAGGAAAAGGACACCTCGCCGGTCAGTCCGCCACGGGTACTCTCCCCATCTCCCCCTCCCCCTCCCCCTCGTCGGTCACGTGGTCGTCCCACGTCATCAACCTCCATTCGCTCCCCTTCCGTGTCCCCACCCCCTCTTCCTCCTGCCGCCCTACCATCCAAAATGGATAAATACTTTGAGGAATCTTATGATCCTCGTCTCGACGTCGCTCCCTTATCCATCCCCGATGTACCCAAAACAGGCCTTATCAACAACTCGGAATACGAGGCATGGGACGCTATGTTGGACCTCCTACGCCAACGTCGAGAAGACAAGGAAGAGAAAAAGAGGCTAGAAAATCTTGGCTTCAACACAAGTGACAAGAAAATTCCGACGAAACGTAAGCATGGCGAGGACGACGATGGCATCACAGAAATCGAGTATAAGAAGAGGGGTACCGTCAGGGAATGGGATTTGGGCAAGGAAGGGCTTTAGACGTGTCTCACGCGCATGACTCCGACTCACTCACATATGTACCACTAATTTGTACACTTATACCCCTCATTGCTATGCTTTTCCGGACACGACTCTCTTGCCCCTGTTTTTCATAACATGGTAACGAACTTCGTGAGTCTGTTCATCATACATCCTACTCCTTTTTCAAGGTCATCGCATTCGCTGAGGTCCGAGCCGTACTATTGGGCACTGGAAGGCGGTGACAAAACTTGTTTCACTTGGTATAATTTCCCAATGGCTGGGCGTCGGTTGCTTGTTTTATTTGGTGGCCGTTTTGCTCGGACACGTTCGATTCTTCGATCAGATACGGCGCTTACGCAGTTGTGCTGGAGGTAAGAACAGGATAATACGTCAAGGTGTGGGAATACTACCCACGCTATCGGCCTCGCTCGCACCGAACCCTGGCTTGGGAGAGCTCATTCTAGCGGAGACAGCCAAGTAGTACCGACGAGTTTAAATTGTGCCTTGATGGCAGCGCTGTTTTCATCATGCCTGATCCTGAGATCTGAGGTGATTCTACAAGGGGCGCTCTAGAGACTTTACTGATTGAAGATCTTGGCAGTGAATAGCAACGAATGTGTGGGATGAACACCAATCATCTTCCTGGCAGGAGGCGCCCTCAGTCGAACTGTGGCTGCCAGTTATAAGACCCTATCCTGATTCCCGCCATGTCATTCATGCCCTTTTTTTTGCTATTTTTTCACCGGTAATTTAGATGGTTTACAACGCTACACGAATTCTCGAAAGAAGCCCGGGATTCGAAGCTCAGAAGATCGGGCCTAGCGAGGTGACTGTGCTCAACGAACGCCGTCATATCGCTCTGGAGGAGATCAACAATGCACGTTTTTCGTATGTTAACACCTGTCTTTCTCCCTTATTCTTCTTACTCATATACTCCAGTTGGGTGCATGCAAAGATATGCTTCGTTGCAGGTGCCGGTTTCTTTACCGACGCGTACATCCGGCTCGTTTATTCTCGTGCCAGAAACTGAATCTTCCCTAGGTACGATATGTTTGCCATCAATATAATTGCCTCGATGTTAGGCTATGTTTACGGCGATGAGAATGGTGGAGGAAATGTATCTTTTTTGTATTTCGTGTATCTAATAAGCCGTTGCAGGCGATCTCAGCTCATGGCTCTCAACAGGCCTGAAAGTTGCCACCCCCCTTGGCAGTTTGATTGGCCAAGTCGCCTTCGGTTGGCTTGCGGATATCTTCGGTCGTAAGCGGATGTGTGAGTAACGAACTAGTAGCTTCCCCGACACCCTTCCCAACTATCCAACTAAAGACGGCGTCGAGTTGGTAATCATGGTCACCGCTGCCTTTGGCCAAGCTCTTGCTGCGCAAGGGCCCGCCGTTAATATTATTGGTGTTTTAATCTTTTGGCGTTTTATTGTAAGCGCTTTCAGAATGTTTTGAAACGGAAAACTCATGATTATTTCATGAATTTGATAGATGGGAATTGGTTGTGGTGGTGACTACCCACAGAGTGCTATTATCATGTCCGAGTTTGCTCCAATTCGAACTCGTGGCCGTTTAATGACGGTGGTCTTTTCAACCCAGGGCTGGGGTCAACTAGGTGTGCCCATAGCTATTCCAGACGTTATGTGTTTTCACGAGTCACCTAACATAGCTGCTGGTCTCGTCGGACTCATCGCTGTCGTCGCTTACAAAGGTGCAATTCATGATACCCCATACCCAAGCGCCCATCCGGTGGACCAAATCTGGCGTCTCCTCGTTGGCTTTGGATGCATTCCTGGACTAATCGCGCTCTACTTTCGCCTTACCATTCCTGAGACCCCTCGTTTTACAATGGATATCCAACGCAATGTCACACAGGCAACTCGGGACATCAGCAGAGTTTTGTCTCCCAACCGGCATACGGTAGCCCTGCAGGTGCTCCAGGAGCAACAACTCGTCGCTGCCCCTCGCGCGTCCCTCCCAGACTTTATCAAACATTTTTCTAAATGGAAAAACCTGAAAATTCTCATCAGTACAGCCTACTCCTGGTTCGCACTTGACGTGAGCACAGTCGAATTTGTGGATTCTGTGTGAACGTTCTGACGCACGTTCAGATTCCCTTTTACTGTCTTACCCTGAACAATTCCGTCATCCTAACGTATAGCGACATGGGCAAGATTGGCGGAAGGGCTCCCAGCGACGTCTACTACAGTCTTTACAGAATTTGCGCTGGAAGCCTTGTATTAACCGTCGCTGGCTACATTCCGGGATTCTGCGCGTCCTTTTTTGCCATCGATGTATGGGGTCGCAAGCCGATCCAAGCGACTGGTTTCGCCGTCTTGACCATTCTGTTTTTAGTCATGGGTGCGCCTTTGTCGTCAAAGCATTTTCTTTTCCTTCGCCGACGCGTTCACGTCCTTTTTTTTCGTCTATAGCTTTTGCCTACGAGCCCCTGAACGCAACAGTTTCGGGCCAATACGCGTTCATCTTTCTATACTGCCTCGCCAACTTTTTTCAGAATTTCGGTCCCAACACGACGACGTTTATCATTCCCGGAGAAGTCTTTCCAACTCGGTATCGTTCGACTGCACATGGCATATCTGCAGCGTTTGGAAAGTTTGGTGCGATCGTAGCTCTGCTCGGGCTTGGCCAGCCGCTTCTGCACAACGTCCAAGACATGGGGACCATGTACGTCGTTGATTTTCTTTTTCTTTTTCTTCATTGAGACAGCTAATATGACCCATACAGCCTGAAGGTGCTTTCTTTTATCATGTTGACCGGCGTGCTGTCGACGCTCCTGATCCCGGAAACGAAAAATCGCACACTCGAAGACTTGTCCAACGAGTATCAGAGATCGTATATCACTGGTACGATCAAACGGGGGAAACCGCCGTTTCCAAATCTCTGATCGTCGCCGTCGTCTATTATGCACTCTTTCGTGATCCAGCGATCAAGTTTGGAGATGGACATATTTATTTTTTTCGACTATGAGGAAGATTTATTTTGGTATAGCCTCGGCATGTATGTTGTATATTTAGTTTGTACGCCTGTAAAAAAAGGTCGTGTAGGTTGTTCTTATAGATATTCGCATGCTGAAGGGCTATAGACTTTGTCTTTAGACTACCAGAAGTTCAAGCTCGAGTCGTTCTCCGATAACTCGGATGCGCCCAGGGGGACCAATGCCAAGACCACTTTTACTCAATTACAAACAGACAGCGTCACGCCCATCCACTTGACAACATAATTACACATGATCGCTCCAAATACAAGTCAGAGAGTTCCCTCTGTCACAAAGCAACGACGTTTGACAAACACGATGAATCACTGTCCGACGAGCCGGCGCACGACAATAATTTCTTCAGCAGACAGTTGATCAACGCTGGCGGCAAAGTTGTTGACGTTTCTTGCCGCACAATCCTTGAAAAACGCGATGATGTGTTCCTGTTTGTCATCCCTCTGTCAACAACACACCCCTCAATCCAGTCGAACGCGTACCTTGATATCGATTTGGGATATAGGGTCGTTCTTGAGATCTTCGTCGTCGTTCTCGTCAAAAATGTCATCGTTGTCGAGATTGGCACCGCGAGGACCGAGCATCTCAGACAAAAAGGCGAATTCGTCTTCTTTGAATCCTTGGTGTTGTTGCTCTTCCTCTGCCCATTCTTCATCTTCGTCGTCTGTATCTACGTCTCCCTCTCCGGCGGGGAAAGCGACCGATTCCGATTTTGAACGAAGGTCATGTACTAGCAATTTGAGCGCTTTTACGGGGAACGTCACAGATGTGAACTCGTGAGGAGCTGTGGGAAAATGATAAGACAATAAATGAGAACAATATTCGATCGAGGCAATAAAAAAACGCAAAGAATGATTGGAACGGGACGCACTTGTCTTTGTCCGGGATCTGGTCATAATGACTGCCCCGAACACAATAAACGGCCGTTAAAACCCAGCATACAGTCTGAAGGCTTGGCAAAACAAGGGCGCTTACCATTCTTTGTCTCAGGTTTGATGATGATGTCCCCCTTGACCAGCAAGTTTTGCAAAGAGGGGCGGCCAGATGCATATAGCTGAGATAGCGTAAGAGTGCTGATCCTTGTTGGCCAGAAGCCCTGGAAGGTCTCCGCGTTCTCACACCACGTCTGAAACAGAATATCCAGGGCAGTCCGACCCTGAATAGCTGTCGATTCAAGCATACCCAATACCGTATCCGCCTGGTTGCGTATCAAGAACACGAAAGGGATGGTTAAGCTCTGCAGGAATGTAGCCGTCTTGGCCGTGAGCATACGCTCTACCATAGCGTGGAGGAGTTCAGGGAGCACGGGAAGTACAGAATCACCCGCTCGGCGAAGGACGTGGATGATGAGGTCACCGATAACGAGACCTCCTGACTCATCCTCATTTTGGAGGAGCCGGGCGATTATTTTCAGAATATGACCAAGACCGGTCACTCCGGAGGGATCGTGCCACGTCAGAACTTGAGAACAATCTTTCCGGACAATCAACGTGAGACAAATGACACCATTCTTTAAGGATCATGGGGTAAGTCGGTCTCTATATATGCGAGGGGTCAGACCCACCTGTAACACGTCTCGGTCCTCCGCATTGCTCAGGGAGTTGAAAAGGTTTGGTGCAAGGAGTGCGAAAAACCCTTCTCCAAGACCACTTTCCGGAGCTCCTCGGACCAGACTCGAAACAAGATCGATCGCTGAACCCGCAGTCCAAGACTCCTCAAGCTTTGCTGTTGCGATAGAGTCACAAAGGGTTGGTAAGGCTTGCTTCACAACGGTCTCGTACATGCCCGGAGCAGACGATTTTGCGAGAGAAGCAAGGATATCCGTGAAAATCGAAAGGAAAATTGGATCTAACAATAATAATGTAAGTCCATGTAGCCCAACTTTTGTTTGCACGAACGAACCTCTATTATTCTTTTTCCACACCTCCAAAGTCGCGAGCACAAGCGAGTTAGCCAAGTCAGTTGTAAGCCATGATGCCTTGTCGACTTCAAGCACGACTGACATGGTACTCAAAACTAAAGAGAGCGTGTCTTCCGTAGTTAAAAGGAGGAAAGGTCCGAGGTCTTGTGCGATCCGCACTACATATGGATGTAAAGCCGAGTCTTCGGCCCCTTGACAGAAACTGGAAAAAAGGTGTAGAAGAATGATATGGGCGCAGAAATCAGCTTACTTGTGTATTGCTTTTACGGCAGACACTTTAACTGGGATACTGGAAGAGTCGGATTCAATCACTTGCATCGCTGCCTCGAGATATTGACCAGCCATCTGTAAAGGCAAAAGCTTGGCGAACTGACTTGCGAAAACGAACCCCCTGCCTTGCAGGAAAGGGAACTCTTATAGACAACATGAGTCAGAGAAAGAAAACGAACACACGTTGACAAACCAGTTTGGTTAAGGAGGGAGGGTATAATGTTAGCAAGCAGCTGTTCTATATCGAGAGGCTTTTGACGGTCAGATTCTAGCTCGTCTTCAATACATTCAAGGATGTCCTCCGCTTGAGAACCAATGGCCGCAAGGGCAGCCTCCAAAGGTTTCCACCTATCCCAGGATGAGTCGGTCAACATGATCTCCACAGATGATGGGCTTACCATGACGACACCCCTGCTTCCCGAGCAGTTTGACATGAGCCAATGATTTGTTGCAAATTTCCCTGGAAAGTAATGCAAACCTCCGCTGGTGAACGACCCAAGATGGTCTAAAGATAGCTCATTGTATCAGGTCGTTGAGGACAAGAAAAAAGAACATCCCGCACATTCAATAATCCAAACGCAGCGACTCGAACACCATAAGTCTCGGTTTCATCCTCCTCTTGAGCAACGAAAGCGTTTGCATTAGTTGCCCATGTCTCTTCCTACGAAAGCAGCATCAACGTAGGTTACAGTATTGCACATGTAAAAGTACTCACGTCTTCCGCGGTCATTTGAGCGAACCGGAAGATAACGCCAGCCAAATTGGTAAGATTTTGGGATTGATTTTTGGAGTCAAGCCACTGTTTTGCTCTCCCCCCACGTGAAACATTGGAGATGAGATCGAACAAGGGACAGACAAGGTACGGAAGCTCCACAGCCTCATCTTCAGTCGGCGCAGGTACCGATTCCGTCGCATTGACATAGTAAACCTCATAGGCAGGCAAGATATTCTGCAGATGGAAAAGCGAAAAGTCTAAGAAAGAGTCGACGTAGGCTTTTAACCCGCGAGGAAATGCGGTGTTTATGATATCTAATGCCTACAGTAAGGCGTTAGAGACCACGTGCTTCAATACTCGTCTGTAGCTCACTTTGAAGATTTGAATCCTGACTGTCAAACCATCCCAAGTGGCCTGATTCAAATTGTCGTTGACGGAATGCCCTAGTATTTCCTTGAAGGTGTCGAGCCAAACGGGAAGGATGTTTTCTGTGGCCTCTTTCACGGCTTGGGGATGTTGCTCCTTCACCATATAGAGCGCAGTAACGCATTGACAGAAAACAGAAACACTTCGTGAACGAGTCAGGGGGCTGTGTTGCTGAAGACATTTTGAGTCACGTAAACTATGTAGCATACAATGAGATCACCTGTGGATCATTCAAAATAGCAAGGAGTACTGGTAACAATTGACGAAGTACGGGCAGGATTTGATCTTCTGTAAGATCTGACTTGATGAACTCAGTCAAAACTTGCATCGCGCCATGAACAGAGTTGGGAGAGCTGGAAGAGATTAGTTCGATAAGGCCGTTAAGCAGATCCGGGTATTCATCTGGCCAGTCACAGGATGCAATCGAAGACAACACGTGGGCCTACATAGTAGTGTCAGATGGAGGAGTAACCAAAGTATGGTGGCTACGAACACTCAATGATCTTATTTTACGATCCGGATCGGAGAGCCCATTGAAGACAGCTTGACGAATCTGCACCTTTATCTGCAGAGACGTCAACCGAGATCGGATGAAAGGAAAATAGATCTACCTCGACGGGTGGCGCATTTCCTCTGAACTGTGCGAAGAAAGGGGACCATCTCTCGGTCACATATTTTCTGAGGATGATGCTTGCAGAGTATAAGACGCGCAGCTGTCAGACGCGGTCCACACACAAGTGGCAGAAAAAGAACTTATCTGCCGAAGAGAAATATCTTCACTACGCGACAGGGCGAACTGGGAGAGTGCCAGCCCCGCATCTGAGACGCGTGCAAATTGTCGTCAGAGTGCGGCCTCGGTCGCGGCGTAAAGGGCTCACCTGGTCGTTGGAGTATCTCGGAAAGCTTTAGCTCCGCAGAAATTCTGATGTTGGCATCGGCGCTGAGGGTATCGACCAACAGTTGCTGTATGTTCACCGTCGCCATCGTGTAAGTTCAAAAGAACTCGGGTTGGTCAATGCACTCTTCGTTCACGTGTTGAGCGGACGCGTTGGTGGCGGCAATTGCCGTCTGGTAAACTCAGTCGACGATTTCAATGCAAATTGGATTCCGCTCGGGTAGTTCCTTGTTTCCTACCACCATCTCCGAGCCAGTGTTTAGGTGACCTTGCCGTACGTTCTGATGGCTCCCAGGAAGCGTGTGGGATTTGAGACAGCCGGGGCCCCGCAAGCCTTAGGCGATAATGTCAAGAGACGTAGAGCCGCCGCCTCCAGCTCTTCGAGAAAGAGAAAACGTATCTCGGATTGCCCCGATGAGGCTGAGTCCTCTCAGGTTTATCAATCTAAAGCCAAGAGGCCTAAATGGTCTCGCATCGTTGGCAGGCTCGCAGGCCTCATGGAGTTGCCCATGGATATCCTCTTCGAGGTACGCCCCTGACATCTTTTCTCAATGTATGCTGTTCCATTCACTGTTTCCGGCGTAGATATTTGGACGTCTCTTACCGCTCGATGTGTTGCGCCTCGCACGTACCACGAAACAATTCAGACAGTTGCTTATGCATCGCTCCGCTGTATCAATTTGGATAGCTGCCCGCAAGAATGTTCCCGACTTGCCGGACTGTCCCCCTTACATGAGTGAACCACAGTTTGCAAATCTCGTGTTTGACACACATTGCCATGCATGTTCCGCTCCTATGTACAGTCGCCATCAGTGCCCTGACTACATTCTAGGAATGTCTCTCCCCGAATATCCGATCAATTGACTGGAGAATTGGACGACGAATTTGCACTAAATGTGCGAAAGAGTGGTAGGTGTTCAATCATTTAGTCTACGTGTTGTTATTCATCATTTATTCTACAGCATGGTGGAGGACTATTCTCTTTATGTTGGAGAGTCCGTTTATAAGGCAGTCCCTAGTAAATACGGAAGTCAGTAACAGTGAAGTGACACCCTTTTCCTAACTGATACCCTTCCAGAACGCGGGCGTCCGGCCTACTATTCTGGGGATTTAAACGAATTTCAGACGAAGAGAGCGTCTTTAACTGACACCGACGCGCGCGACAAGTTCGTGAAGGAACGTCAAGCTTTAGTTATTCAGATGGAAAAAGTAAGCTTGGTTTCACATAACTCTCGTGAAAAGACGGCTGACGACAAGTGACAGCACGGTGCTTTACTCGAAACGTGGGCCGCTAACCAGGCTAAAGATCGTTCAGAGCAGCTCGACGACCTTCGCCGTGAGAGAAAGGAAGCGTAAGTTCGCCTTGTAGTTGTTTGAAGAATGAGCTATATGGGCTATGCAGGATTATCGAGAAGTTGACTAAGCTGGGTTGGGGTCCTGAGATCGAGCGGATTCCTTATCGTGATGATTTATCTCACCACAAACTCGTCAAGCAACCGATTCGTTTGACGACTCGCAGTATGTCACATCCGCCTGTTAGTGGCATGATTGATCTCAACCGTTCTAGTCTGGTCTAACATACAGGCCGAGATGGTCAACTATATGGAACAGATGAAAACACAACGCCTCGAGCGTGAGCGCAAAGCCCTGGTCATCTCGCGCAAGAGAACTGCCGTATCCATCCTTCGTACCTTCAAGATTTCGCACCTCCCCTTGGTGGATGTTATGCCTGAGCCGATGGACTTCTGTGCCTTCCCTCAGGTTTTGGAAATTGTCGAGCTTCCCACGGAAACACAAGTGACTGAAGAGACGTTTACCCCCGTCGTAGAAAAAATGGATGAACTCGTCGATGACTGGCGTACTCGAATTATTGGGTTGCTCGCTCAGAAGGTCAAAGATGCTTATTCTCGCAGACCTCGAACCCAATCTTCGAGCGAAACCGTTGATACCACGTCCTCGGACCCCATGGGCAAAGGAAAGGCCAAAGCCGTCGAGCCTTCCATTCCAGATGACGGTCAGATCATCCAAGATCTTTCTTTGGCTACCACTGTCTTTAACTGCAAGTGCTGTAACCCTGGGTTCAGCACCCTCTATGGCCTTTGCGACGTTGACCTTAGCAGTTCTGACACCGATGATGACTTTTTTGATCCTTGGGGGTTCGCTTTGGCCCCTCGTCTGCCACGCTCGAAGTCGAGCCCACTCTTCTTTCCCAAGGTTTTGGGACATCATTGCTTGACGAAGCAACATGGGTCCAGTTGGGACTATTCCAGTGGCGATCCTATCAAACAATACAATTATCCGATGGGGAACCGTACCCGATGGAACTGTAATCTTCTTCAACTCGATGAGAAGGCTGGAAAAATGGCTGCCAAAGTTGTGGAAACATGCGGATTGGATCCTGAGAAGACGACGGTTGCTGAGATGGACCAGTTAAACCATCAATTGGCGTGTATGGAATGTCTCGAGTGGTCGGAAGAGCAGTCGGACCTAGCTGATGCAACTGTATTTGGTTGGCGTGACGCAGTAAGTTTCGTCTCACCTTTTGTTTGCTTTCGCATACTGAGAGTTTTACCAGGTTGCTCACAATTGCCGCGTTCATCCAAACAGAACAAACGTCGAATGGAAGCTCATTGACGATGAACTTGCGCCTGACGTCGAGGATATCATCGAATCCTCTCAAAAAATCCTTTCGGCCTTTGTCTTTCAGGGTTTAGCACCGAATAGTGATCCTTTTGAGGATGCTGTCTGGCTCTGTGCGCATTGTCTCGATCTTCCGAGCGAACCAGAATGTATGGGGCTTTCTAAAGTGAAGACTCATCTTAGCGTGACGTATGCCTCTATTATTTTGCAATGTGCTTGAGAACCTAACTATGCATATTCCAGACACTCGATTTCAGAGCCGCAAGAAAACCAGGATTATTATGAAGACTACGAGGGTCGTAAAAAGCGGGCACCACGTCTGAAGATTTCGCTCAACCTGGAAAGACCGGAGCACGTTCGTGCTCCTGGTAGAGGTTGTGGTGGCTATTGCTACGACGAACCCGACTACGAACCATGGGGTTTTGGTTTTTCGGAAGATGAGTTCGAAGACGAGTTCTACGGTGACGATTTCTTCTTCTGATCCGAGTATATTACACCTCTGCAAAGTCTACTTGCGTAGTGGTTCATTGTAAACTAAGTTCCTGATATTTTGATACTTTATACTACCGTTTTATTGAGCAAACGATCTGAGTTGAACTCGATGTTGCCTCTTGTACTCTACGACATCCCCTCCAAACTTCTCGGTAACAGTCAATCCTGCGAAAATAAGGTACGAGACCCAAGCTAATCCTCGACGCTCGTTTCAAGGGCTACAAGCATCTCCCATACGAGACTGTCTGGGTCGGGGACCTGATCTCGCCCCCAAACTCTCGGAGATCGGAGCGTCACCTAATAAATTCCCGAATGGATCTGAACGATATACCGGCGCCATCGTCACCGATTCCCGGGCAATCGCAGAGTACCTCGACAAGACTTTATCTAGAAAAGCCCATTTTCCCCAAAGGCTCTAAATGCTCGATCAAGGCTTCTGATGTTGCACCTGTACCAGCTGGTAGAAGCTTCTTTAAGGTTTCCCCTCCTACGCACGTCACACGTTCTAAACGAGAGGAGTTTGGATCTCTTTATCCATGCCCAAGAAGCGGTTTTAGGATGTCAAGTTGATGCTCAGAGGGCAGTCATCGAGAACAAGTATTATGGAACTGCGAATGCGTGGTATGATATGGAAAAAGGGAAGCGGTTGACGGGGCATACCTTTTCTTATGCAGACATACATACTGTTTGCGGTTCGTTCCCTTTGGTTCAAAAGGGTTTGTCGGGAGGACGAGTGGAAACCCCTAAGCACCGGTGCAGCATTTTCTTTCCACATCTGCAAGCTATTTCTCCCGTTTCTCATCATGCAAGGAATTCTGGTCTCCGTGTCGCAGACGACCTTGATCCACATATTTGATAATCCAAAGTCTCGTATTATTCTTGATCGTGTGCTCTGACCAATGACATGTTTCGATCTTTGGACCTCGGGAGAAATGCGGCTTAGCACGACACAATCTGGGAAACCCTCCGAGAGGCTGTTCGCTAGATGAAACCCGTGTCCATCGGCTGATCAATCCATTGATGGACGCTGAATTGTGTGAACGAAGTCCAACTGACCGGCAAGAAGTTGTATACCCGATGTATCGCCCACCACGTATAAGAGACCGGCATACACTGGCTTAGAGTAAGTAGACACCACCATGCAACCCCTTGTCCTGTATGACGTCCTCTCCAATCTCCCTGGTAAAAATTGGTCCCCTAACCCCGCAAAAACAAGGTGCGAGGGTGACATCTGTCGTGTCGCTTTTTTTGTTCATATATGACTCTAGATTCGTCCTGGGCTATAAAAATCTCCCATTCGAGACGGTCTGGGTCGAATATGCCGACATCGCCGCAAAACTGAAAGAAATCGGAGCGTCACCAAACAAATTTCCAAGCGGAATCGAACGATATACTGTACCGACTCTCAGCGATCCCAACACCGGTGCCCTTGTCACTGATTCTTGGGCGATTGCCGAGTATCTCGACAAGACGTACCCAGAGAAGCCCATTTTCCCCAACAACTCCAAGGGCGCGATCAACGTCTTTTACGAGGGATTACGTGCGCTGGCAGAATCCACTTATGAGCCATTTAGTCTTTTGCGGGCGTCAGAGTTGTTGAGCGAGCGCAGTCGAGAATACTTTTTCCGCGCCAGAGGAGTGTTCGTGGGATACCCACCTGATGAATGGTCCCCCGAGGGGCCAAAGCGCGAAGCTCACTGGGCCATGATCGAAAACTATTATGCATCTGCGAAAACGTGGTATGAAATGGTAGAGGGAAAGTGGTTAATGGGAGATACCTTCTCCTATGCAGATGTTCTCTTTGCGGTTAATACTCTTTCTCAGAAAAGGGTATACCAGGATGATGAGTGGAAGAGGATTGCTTCCTTGCACGATGGGAAGTGGGATAGATTGCTTACAGATGTAGAGAAGGAATGTAACCTCGCATAGTGTGGGACTATTCGCGAACCGTGCAAGAAATGCTCGAGGAAAAGCATCGCGTATCCTCTGAATACTCGAGTTCCCCTCAAAGCCAGGATCAGAAAAGGAATAAGATAACGAACAAAGCAGGCGGATTAGGGGCGATAGTGACATATGGCTCATCATCGGACCGACGGACTTATCGTCAGGACCGTAGCTTCCTTATTCTGTCGACGCAACGACGAATAGTGGCCCAGTCATCTGAATCACGGGGTGGTCACATGTATGAGCATCGCTTCTCCCTGCGCGCGGTTGCAATAAGTAAGTATCTCGAAGAGTGACGTGTGACGTACGCTGGAAATGCAAGGCCTTCGAGGATTTGCTGGGAGATCGACTACCGTCCTAAGCCATTCACAGACCCAAGTTCGGCGTGCGAGCGATCTGGGTGCGTCGGTGAGAAGAGCACCCGGCGGTGAGGGGGAAAAACTCGTCATCATATCAGACGAGATGATGTAGCCTTCAATGAAATCGTGGTGTATAGCCTGGATGCGGTATAAGCGACGTGATAATCCGGGCCTTATCTGCATCACTTCTCGGTAAAGGGTCATGTGCTCAGTCAAGTCACTGATAAACGTGGATCAATCAGAATTGGTGTGACAGAGGCTATGCGCCAGTTATAAACAAAATAGTTTTCGGGGTAGGTCACGTACCACGAGATGTTGCCCCTCGTCCTCTACGATATTCCCTCTAAACTCCCTGGTGATAGTTGGTCGCCTAACACTGCAAAAACAAGGTACGGCAGCATCCTTCACAGCTTCATAACATTCAACGATCGATCCAGATTGGTCCTAGGTTACAAGGGTCTTCCATTCGAGACTGTCTGGGTCGAGTACCCTGACATTGCGCCTAAACTCAAGGAGGTCGGTGCGTCGCCGAACAAGTTCCGAAGCGGGAGGGAACAGTATACCGTACCTGTTCTCAACGATCCCAATACGGGAGCCATCATCACCGACTCATGGGTGATTGCGGAATACCTTGACAAGACATATCCCGAAAAGCCCGTTTTCCCCAATGGCACCAAAGGTCTCATCAGCGCCCTTGAACCCGCGTTGGACTCGCTGTTGGATCCTTCCCAGGCTTTCGGGCTGATTCTCCTGCACGTATCTCAAATTTTAAACGAGCGCAGTCGGCAATACTTCATCCCGACTAGAGAAACCTCCTTGGGATGTCCAATTGATGAGTGGTCTCCTGAAGGAGGAAAGCGTGACGCTCACTGGGCCATCATTAAGAACCATTACGGGACCGTGAAGACTTGGTACGAGAGGGAAGTGGGAAAGTGGTTCATGGGGGACACTTTTTCATACGCAGACATCATCCTCGCCGGTTATTTGTTTTGGTTTAAAAGGGCTCTCCAGGATGAGTGGAAGAGGGTTGCTGCATTGCATGATGGGTACTGGGAAAATTTGCTGGGGGACGTAGCAAAGGAGTGCAAGGTGAATGAGAGTTTCCAATTGTCGAATGTATGAGGACAAGATGGACTACACGAAATATTATGATGAATCTGCAGAAGAAAAAATGTTCCAGCGTGATGTCGACATGCCGTGTCCTGCAAAGGCGTCGAAACGACACTTCCTATGTAAGCTGGTGCATGTTCTCGAGAGATCAGAACTACGGTGAGTAGTCACTGGCACTGTCATCGACGGTGGAACGGTCTACATCGCGCAGCGTGGCATTCTCCCTGAAGAGAAGAGAACATCACGCCTCGTCGAGCTTTTATAGGCGCTCGGCTATTTCCTTTCTCACGCATAGAATGCGGTCACAATTTTGGCTCGTCGTCCGCCATTCCGACATGTTCAGGTCGTGTTTCGTTCAAGGTAAACCTATTCCTGCCCGTTCCTCTTGGAAATCGGTTTCACTTTCCTTCTAGCCTCGCGCTCTCTTGCCTCTTCGAGCAGGGCAGAACTGCACTCCTCTGCCATACGTCAAACCAAGCCCCAGGCTGTAAAGAAGTCCGTCTCGAAACTACAGGTCAAGGTCGATCGTAAACACGCCAAGGACGCGAACCGTCTCTATGTCGTCCTCGGGTCCGAGTACAACAAGGAAGACAAATGGGTGGGATGCGACCTTCAAAAGACCATCTTGACTCCGGACGATGTCCACTCTCCAGATGCACAGCCCGAAGTCCTGGATATTTCCGAGGGCCGGGTGAACGTGCCGTCGCATCTGAGCTTTGGAATAGAAGGAGGGGAGAATAAGAAGCTGCTGTTCCAAGTTCTACCCACCCTGACGGTCGAGAGGGGGTTGACCACATTCGACGAGGACACGGTGGAGCGCACAAAAGAGGCCATGAAAGAAGAGGTTCAAAAGGCCAATATGTTTGCCCGACTGGTAGACCTCAGGAATGCGAATGCCAAAGGTCTCGCCTGTGAGAATCGCAGGCGTATCGTTGCGACCTTTTCAACTTCCGAACAGCCAAATGATACTGGCCGGCCGGAGGTGCAAGGTACGAGGTTTGGTTTCATGTTCTCAACGCTATCCTACTCTTTCCATAGCCGCACTACAGACGTACCAGATCCGCAATCTGTGGTCGCATTTGCTCAAGTTCAGAAAGGACGTAGCAAACCGCAGGGCCTTGCGCCAACTCGTTCATGACAGAGCCAAGATTCTCCGATATCTTAGGCGGTTAGACCGGGATCGTTACGAGGCTGTTCTGCCTCGATTAGGCCTTGAAAAGGGTAGTGTAGAAGGAGAGTTGGTCATTTAAATCCTTGGTAGATCACCCGCTTGCGCTCCATCAGTGAATCTAGTTCCGCAAAACATTATTATTCCTCGAATGACGTGAATAATGAAGTACGTCCAGAGAGCCAGGATAACACAAAGCAGTCGACTCGACCGCCATTCATGTCGCACTACTACACTGTTGTTTGATGTCTTTTTAGAGTACGTCATACAAAGTCGACGAAGAGGTCGCCGTACTCGCTGATCCTCTGTCACTGAAGTACTGACCGCTGACACTTGCTGGAATTGCTCATTCATTAACCGGAAATCCGAGGGCGATATCTCAGAAGAAAGAACCTCGGAGAAGAAACGTCAATGCGTGTATCTGTCCGTCTACAAAAGGTATCGTCAGGGCGGCGTGCTTTCTGTTTGCCATGGCCGCACCTATTCAGTGCGGCGACTCTAGACCAAGAATCATTCAATGGACGGTCCTTTTCAAGGTTTGGTCAAACTCAAAGTCGTGTCACTATCTTCAATTGATCACGCTGCATCAAACGTTTCGAATCGGTTTACAACGTGTTACCTGCAAAGCTCTCTTTCGAACCTGTTGACGCTCGAGAAGGGTGGCAATTATTCACATAGTCGTACAACAGATAATTACAGCAGACAAGACACCTCTACAAGTTGTCTTAGACTAGGCAAGGTTACATTCCTCTTCGACATCCGCAAGGAATCTCTCCCACTTGCCCTCATGCAAGGAAGCGATCCTCTTCCACTCGTTACCCTGAAGAACCCTTTTGAGCCAAAGGGAACGAACGGCGAACAAAATGTCCGCATAAGAAAAGGTGACCCCCATGAACCATTTCCCCTCTTCCTTCTCGTACCACGTCTTTGCAATATTGTGATATTTCTCAATCGCTGCCCACTGCGCGTCGCGGTTTGATCCTTCAGGAGACCATTCGTCTGCTCGACCCCCAAATGGCGCTTGTCTGCTACGGATGAAGTATTCGCGACTGCGCTCGTTCATAATCTGGGATGAGCGCAGCAGACCAAGCCCCAAGAATGCTTCCATCAACGACCACAGTGCGGAATCAAAGGCATCGATCAATGCTTTGGAGTCTTTGGGGAAAACAGGCTTTTCTGGGTACGTCTCGTCGAGGTATTCAGCGATTGTCCAAGAATCGGTAATGATGGCGCCGGTGTTGGGATCGTTGAGAGTCGGTACGGTATATCCTTCACTTCCGTCTGGAAGTATGTTTGGTGACGCCCCGATCTCTTTCAGCTTGGCGGTGATGTCGACATACTCGACATAGACGGTCTCAAATGGGAGGTTTTTATAGCCCAGGATGAACCTGAATGATATTTTATCAAGACAATGGCACGGTAGATAGCGCCCTCCAAGTCTCACCTTGTTTTTGCAGGGCTGGGGGACCAATTATTACCCGGGAGGTTGGAGATGACATCGTATAGGACGAGGGGCTGCATTGTGGAGCGTCTGCCTACTCTCTAGTCATGGTCTGCCGGGCCTCAGACTTATATCCATTCGGGACGGCACTGCCAGCTTTTTCATCAACACAGCAAGTTTCTGGCTCAGTAATCCGGTGAGTTTTGATTACCACACAAACGACATGTGGTTATCCTTGATAGTACACGACTGCTCGCCTGTCTGTCCGCGGATCAGAATACAATTCAACTTTCCGCCACCTCTAGACAAGGTTACATTCCCTTTCCACATCTGCAAGCAATTTCTCCCACTTTCCCTCGTGAAAGGAGGCGACCCTCTTCCACTCGTCCTCCCGATACACCCTTTTAAACCAAAGGGAATTAACCGCGAAAAGGATATCTGCGTAGGAAAAACTATCCCCCATCAGCCATTTCCCCTCTTCCCTCTCATACCACGTATTCGCAATGTCGTAATATTTACCAATCGCTACCCACTGAGCATCGCGCTTTGCTCCTTCGGGAGACCACTCTTCAGCTCGACCACCGAATGGTGATAGTCTGCTGCGAATGAAGTATTCTCGACTGGGTTCACTCAAAACCTGAGACGAGCGCAACAGATTGAACCCGAGGAAAGTTTCCATTAACGACATCATGGCAGAGTCAAAGGCGTCGATCAATCCCCTGGAGCTTTTTGAGAAAACAGGCTTTTCCGGGTACGTCTCGTCGAGGTATTCAGCAATTGCCCAAGAATCGGTGACGATAGTGCCAGTGTTGGGATCGTTGAGAGTCGGTACGGTATGCCGTTCAGTTCCGTCTGGAAGTATGTTTGGTGACGCCCCGATCTCTTTCAGCTTGGCGACGATGTCGGCATACTCAACAAAAACAGTCTCGAATGGGAGATTCTTGTATCCGAGGATAAACCTAGAATGATATTTGAACAAATGATAATACAGGAGATGGCACTCTCGCACCTTGTTTTTGCAGGGTTAGGGGAACAACTAACGGGGAGGTTGGACATGACATCGTACAGGACGAGGGGCTGTATCGTGGGCCTACTTCGAGTCACCGGGTGCTGTCCTCTTATTTTTGGTGGGTGATACATCACGTACACAACTTCTTTCCGGTCAGTAAACTTCATCCACATAATTCACACACAATTCAGCGTCCATCAATGATTGATCAGCCGCTGGCCACGGGCTTCATATAGCGAACAGCCTCTCGGAGGGTTTCCAAGACTGTGTCTTGATAAGCCGCATTTCTCCCGAAATCCAAAGATCGAAACATGTCACTGGTCAGAACACATGATCAAGAAGAATAATACGAGACTTTGCTTTATCAAATATGTGGACCAGGGTTGTCTGCAAAACGGAAGCCATAATCCCTTTTCCTGCCTCTAAGCAGCGTCACATTCCCTTTCTACATCTGAAAGCAGTTTCTCCCACTTCCCATCATGCAATGAAACGATCCTCTTCCACTCTTCCTCCCGATAAACCCTTTTGAACCAAAAGAGACGAACTGCAAAGAGAATGTCCGCATAGGAAAACGTATCCCCCATCAGCCACTTCCCTTCTGCCTTCTCGTAAAATGTCTTTACACTCCCAAAGTAGTTCTTTTCAACGGCTTCCCACTGAGCGCCGCGTTTGGGTCCCTCGGGAGACCACTCGTCAACTTGACTGCCGAACGGCGGAGGCCTAGTGTGGACGAAGTACTCTCGACTGCGATCGCTCAAGATCTGAGATGTGCGCAGGAGACTAAATCCGTAGAAACCACCCAGAAGGGACGTCCCGGCCGAATCGAAGGCGCTGATCAAGCCTTTGGTGCCTTTGGGGAAAACAAGCTTCTCTGGGTAAGTCTTGTCAAGATATTCAGCGATCGCCCAAGAATCGCTGACGAGGGCTCCTGTGTTGGGATCGCTGAGGACAGGTACAGTGTACCGGTCAGTCCCGTCTGCGAATTTATTGATTGACGCGCCAATCCCTTTGAGTGTGGAAGCAATGTCGGGAAACTCGACCCAGACGGTCTCAAAAGGGAGATTCTTGTAACCCAAGACAAATCTAAAATCATTGTTGAATGGTGCGGTGCCTACAGAGGACTTCCCGCTGCTCACGTACCTCGTTTTGGTAGTGTTGGGTGACCAGCTATTGCCAGGGAGCTTGGAGGGGATATCGTAGAGGACGAGGGGCAACATCTTGTGCTCGTGTGTTGTGTGGTCAGGCCGTTCCAAACGTCTTTTATATGTGTCTTCGGAGTCGGACCCCGAGCAGACTCGGGCATATGACTCGGGCATATCTCCTAGTGCCCGAGCGATGCTTCTGCTTCATCAGCACCCTTGGTCAGCCCAGTCTGACATGACTCGTACGTTCCCTTCCTCAAGTACTCATCTCAGAAATATGTTCCGATGCTGACGGAACTACTTAGACGAAGTTTCGGTGAATATGGACTTTGAGAAGGAGAAAGTTAACTGTGGGAATATAATACCAAGAGTAGAACCTCCACACTCGTGTTTCCTGTAGAGTAGTACTAGCACTTCGCCATGGCGTCGAACAAAAAACGGACGGCAGCGTCCTCGCCCAAGACCCGATCTTCCTCTTCCAAGGACATATCACTCAAGAAAGTCAAAGGAGAAAACTTTTATCGCAATGCGAAGCAGGTCGCTCGAGCCAAAATGCTCACGGGAGGAAAGGCCGTCAGAGACAAGGACGGAAACATCGTCAAGGCTGCCGCATTCCAAAAGGGCGAAAGCGAAGCCAAACCTGGGCGTGTGCAGCCCGATCGACGGTGGTTTGGTGCGTGTTTATAGGCCATGTCTTTGTCGTGGGACGTCCTGAACATGAAATGACCGTTCTATCAGGGAATACGAGGGTGATATCTCAGACAGCGTTGGATCACTTTAGGACGAGCCTGTCCACGAAAAAACATGACCCATATTCCGTCCTTTTACGTCGGAATAAGTTGCCTATGGCACTTTTGGACGATGCAGCCAACCCGAATATTCGCAAAGTAAGATTTCGCTTTGCTTCCGATACGTGTGTTGGAACTACATATATACATTCACCAGCGATCGCATATCGTTGAAACAGAACCATTTAGCGAAACGTTCGGCCCCAAGGCTCAGCGAAAGAGACCGAAGCTGGCCGTTGGAACGTTCGAAGAGCTGGGCAAAGTCGGCGCAGCAGCAGCAGAAGAGATGGAAGACGCTGCGGCGGCATCGTCTGGTATTTAAACTTTTTCCATCGTCTTGTTTGTAAGTTGACAAAACGTATAGCACAACCGCAGGAAATTCTCGTTGGGGATTTCCAACCTGTGCATGCTGACTACATCGAGCCCATCTTCGCAAAAGGGACCTCGCGACGCATATACGGAGAATTGTACAAGGTGATAGATTCTTCAGACGTCATCTTGCATATCTTGGATGCCCGTGATCCATTCGGGACCATGTGCGAGTCAGTGCTAGAATACTTGAAAAAGGAAAAGGCACACAAGCAAGTCGTATTGGTTATCAACAAGTGTGATTTGGTGCCGAACTGGGTCACTGTAAGTGTTTTGCGTACTTTGCGTTTACTCCAGGCGTGAACCCCTTTCTCATAGGCAAGATATATACAACACCTTACTCCAAGATACCCAACAATTGCCTTTCACGCTTCACCGAATCACTCTTTTGGGAAGGGTTCTCTCATACAACTCCTCCGCCAGTTCTCACAGCTTCATTCGGATAAGAAGCAGATCTCCGTTGGTTTTGTGGGATACCCCAACGTGGGCAAAAGTAGTGTAATAAACACGCTCAAAAGTGGTAAAGTTTGTCGCGTTGCACCGGTTCCGGGAGAAACCAAAGTCTGTCGTTCCCCTTAACATCTCTGCTAAAAATAGCTTATGGATTTCTTTAATTTAGGTCTGGCAATATATCACACTTACTCGACGAATCTATCTAATTGATTGCCCTGGTATTGTGCCCACATCTGCGCATGATTCGCAAACCTCCACCGTTCTCAAGGGCGTTGTGCGCGTCGAGGCCTTACCCACGCCATCTGAACACATACCCGCACTAATGGAGCGCGTAAAACCGCTTTATCTCTCCCGGACATATGACATTCCCCTTCCCGATCCAGACGACCCGACTCGCGGATGGGACCCCGAACAGTTTCTGAACGTGCTGGCAAAGATGAAAGGACGACTTCTCAAGAGGGGAGAACCAGACGTGGATGGCGTTGCCAAAATTATACTTACCGATTGGGTCCGAGGTCGCATACCGTATTTCGTTCCGCCGCCTGAACGACCCGAGGAGCTCAACATAGCTGAGGCGAAAGCAAAGGCCAAAGGGAAAGCCAAGGCGGCGGAGGAGGACAAGGGAGAAAAAGAGATCGCGGGTGTCAAGCAGAACCTCGGATCGATTATACAAAAGAATGCATTTCTCGCCGAGGATATCCAACCGTTGGAGGGCGAAGCCGGAGCTGACGATGAAGCTTTATCGGACGACGGTTCTCGTGAAGATCCATCGGAGGATACCTCCGACGCGGATGGCGAACCGGAGCTGTCATGGAACGACGTGTTTGATGAGGGTCACCAAAATGCAGACAACGACGACTCCAATACAGTTGCGCGAACTGCCAATGGTGAGTGCTTTGCAACATGATTTGTTACTCAGTGGTCAATCTCAACTTGCGACAGAGGACATGTCTTCGACCGAAGAGTTACCTGAGCCTCCCAAGAAGGCGGCTCGAATGAAGACGGGCAAGGTATACTTTCTTGTCCCCCCGAGTTTGATGGCGTTCATATCGATTTGTTTGCAGAAAAAGGCGGAGAACTTTTACACGAACGCGAATGTGAAAAATAGAAACCGGGGCAAGGCAGCGTTGCTCAAGTCGCTGCCTACTGGCAAGAAAGGCGGTGGTCGAAAGCGTCGCTGAGATTCGCAATATTGCACTTAAAGATGCTCATAGCAGTGATACGCCAGAATATAAAAAGGGTTAGCTCCCACAGTGGGTGAATGACACAGGGGAACGGTTTCATGAGTATGTCTGTCAATCCGGTCGGGGGAAGCAGGACTTGGTGCGGACGATAATCGGTTTCCCACGAGATTTGGCGGTCCCTATAAGACGGACTTGATCGCGACCCCAAATCAAATCATCCTATTCGCTTTCTCCACCATGTCCGTCACCAAAGTCCACGCACGCCAGGTAACCCACAGCCTGCTTATATGCTGACCCATGCTCAGGTCTCGCCCAGATCTTTGACTCTCGCGGAAACCCCACCGTCGAGGTCGATCTCTACACCGAGAAAGGTGACGATACCCGCATACATGCATAGATCGCGTCTGGCTCATGAGCTTCGACAGGTCGCTTCCGTGCCGCTGTGCCATCTGGCGCATCTACCGGCATTCACGAGGCGCTCGAGCTTCGCGATGGTGACAAGTCCAACTACGTCGGCAAGGGCAAGTCGACCCAGACCCCTCCATCGTCATTCAACTTATCTCTTCCATATAGGTGTGTCCAAGGCCGTCGCCAACGTCAACGATGTTCTCGGCCCTGCGCTGATCGAATCCGGCCTCAAGGTCACGCAACAAAAGGAGATTGACGATTTCTTGATCAAAAAGGACGGTACGCCCAACAAGGGCAAGTATGGTGCAAACGCGATCCTTGGTATCTCGATCGCCGTTGTCGAGGCTGGTGCCGCCGAGAAGGGCGTGCCGGTGTACCAACATCTGGCCGAGTTGGCTGGTGTCAAGCCTCCTTATGTCCTGCCCTGCCCAGCGTTCAACGTCATCAACGGTGGTTCGCATGCCGGTAACAAGCTTGCGTTTCAAGAGTTCATGCTCCTTCCCACCGGCGCTTCTAGTTTCACCGAGGCCATGAAGATCGGCACAGAAACTTACCACACACTGAAGAAGGTCATTAGTGCCAAGTATGGTATTGATGGCGAGTACCCTCCACAAATATTGAGCATATTTTTGTTTATCTTTCTTGTTTGTGGGTAGCTGTCAACGTTGGTGACGAGGGTGGATTTGCCCCCAACGTCAGTGGTGCTGATGAATCGCTCGAGCTTCTCAGCGAGGCCATAAAAAAGGCGGGCTATGAAGGCAAGATCAAAATCGCTCTGGATGTCGCCTCGTCCGAGTTCTACAAGGACGGCAAATACGATCTGGACTTCAAGAACCCCAACTCCGATCCCCAGAAATGGATATCCGGGACTGAACTCGCCGAATTGTACCTCAGCTACATCAAGAAGTACCCAATTGTGTCTATTGAAGATCCTTTCGACCAAGACGACTGGGAGGCGTGGTCGCACTTTACGAAGAACAGCAACGTGCAAATCGTTGGTGATGACCTGACTGTCACCAACCCCCAGCGCATCAAGACTGCTATCGAGAAGAAGGCTTGCAACGGTTTGCTCCTCAAGGTTAGAAGTGTATTTCGGCAGTGAAGCAGTGCTGATGGTTTGCTTCACTAGATCAACCAAATCGGTACTATCTCCGAGTCCATTCAGGCGTACGTTTCAGTTATCTTGGTGTAAGCTATGCACGCTCATTGCATTTCAGTGCACAACTTTCCCAGTCGGACGGTTGGGGTGTGATGGTCTCTCACCGCAGTGGTGAGACGGAAAACACAATTATCGCGGATCTCGTCGTTGCCCTGGGCACTGGCCAGATCAAGACGGGTGCTCCAGCGCGGAGCGAACGTGTCGCCAAATACAATGCACTGCTGCGCATTGAGTAAGATTTCGCATGCCCTCCTTGATCACCACACGCTCAACGACGTTTCAGGGATGAGCTCCAGGGCACGGGTGTGACGTATGCTGGAGGCAAGGGGCTGTCTGAAGGTCTGAAGGCGCCCGCTCTGCTCAAAAAGTGAAAGGGTGTGTAGTCATTAAGTAAATGTTCCGTTGATGCTGTCTTAGATGTATATCGTGTTTATTGTACGCTGGGTGAATCGAACGTGGCCAAGGCTTGAAGTAATTGCTCGAACGTGCGCGATAAGATAAGGTGCGTATCACGTAATGGATGCATTGCCTGTAAATGTTGTGTCTGGCGTTCTGCTCCGTTGTCAGACATGTCAAAGTTGCAGTGCAGCTTTGTGACTTGGAATGATTACCATCGCCACCCTTGTTTGTCTTCCCTGCACTCCCCTCTAGGCTGAGCACCCTGCCAGGCGAGCGCACTGTCTCGGCACCTTCTCGCGCCAAACCCAAATGGACCACGCCACCCCGAACGCCTATATAAATGCGACACGTCGCTCTCCACTCTCTCCATTCATGTCTGCTACACCCACCACAACCTCTTCCCTTTCATCCTCTTATGGTACCCACCTAGTTCAGAGTCAAGACATCAGTGTCAGCGCCGGCGCTCACGTCGGCGCCGATCCTACGACCAAGGACGTACGCGCGCACGAGCATGCGCGTCAGCGTACCAAGACCAAGGAGCGCCGAGAGCATGCGCTCGCCAGGCGGCGCAAGGAGAAGGCCGCCGCTGGACGTGTACTAGAGCTCAAGGGGAGCGTGTCGATTCATGGCGGTGGACAGAGCGGAAGCGGTGGCGCTGGTAAACTCGCGCGGCGGCTTAGCATGGAGAACTGGGACGGAGACGAACCTCGCGCGATCGGGGCCGAAGCCACCGGGACCAAAGAGGAGGGTGCGCCTGTGAGGTCTAAGAACCTGGACGGAGCGCGGTCCCAAGGGTTCACGGAGCTGACACTGGGCGACCTGATTTCGCGACCCCGTAGGCCCAAGGCGAAACGTGCGTGTTGTTTTTTTTTTTCGAGCCGTTCGGGACTGAAGTTGTACAGTGCTTGATTTCGAGGTGATTCCTCCGATTCGGAACGTCATTGTGCTGGATGACGTGACAATCGATGCGGATGAGCCTTGGGAGTACATTACCCGTGCGAGCCTTAACGATGGATCTTCCTCCTGGAAGGGCAAGTCGTACGCCCAGGCCGTGGCGAGCGCCATGTAAACGTTGGCGGCCGCGGATGATTCCACAATCATTGGAACTTGAACGACTAATTTAAACATACGACGACACCATACATGGTTGGGGGAAGAAGAGAAATTTTCCCAACATTAAACGCTCTTTTTTTTTTTCTGGTCACGCAGTGTCCAGGGGTCCCCGGTCTTTATTCATCTAGCCTCTTTTAGTGTTTGACTCGGTCAAGCTTAGCTTTTTGGACATTTTAATCTAGATCAATTATACTATCATATGAATACAGACTGTTCTAGGAATCATGTGAATGAATTCGACTAAGTTGGTGTGTGTGGAGCATCGAGTGGCTCCCGCTGCGGAGGTCCGATTCCCGTTGTCAAAAATGTCATCATTTGAGTCTCAGATCGTGTGCGGGGATTACCCCACCCCCGTCCAGAGTTCCGAACCGAGATACATACGAAATCATGCGACCGTCGCGCTGATACACATCAATATTATAGTTATGGACATCAGTGTACCGTAACGATTCCACGTCTCCACGTCTCAGAGAGACAAATCGTTCACGAAAACCCCGTGCGAATCACTGGAACAAAGATCGGGAGAGGGTGTGCCTGCATTAAACTCGTAAAGAGACCTGACAAAGTTCAAGGAACGGCGATTTTACCTCTGTATTGAAGACATATTCTACACGATCGAGATCGGAAACAGAAGAGTCAATCAATTCATCGGGACGACAGGATCGGGTCAGGAAAAAAAAAGGGTACTGGTAGGAAATGGCGACGTACCGCTTAACGGAAGGACGCTCGCGTCAGAGAAGAGCAAATACAAGTACTTGAGAGTCTCGCTCTACAAAATCGGATCAACCATGGGCCCTGCACATTGTAGCCCTGTTCCAAGGGACCAGGGCAGAACGGGAAACCCACCATCAGAAACGTTTCCATCTTGTCGTCTTGTTCGGCAGGAACTTGATCAACATTCTTTATGCTGGCAAAGCCACCCGTCGGAACACGACAATGCTTCTCGATAGCTTGGAAGATGGCCCATCCTTGATCGCGGTACAGCGTATCTCCGGTGAGGCGAAAAGCGAGGAAGAGAGACTCCACCGTTTCCGGACTGGACAAAAAACACGCCCATGGTACTCACCACTGAACAGAACGAGGAAAGTACGCACCGCAAGATGTACCTGGCATCCAGCAACGGCACATCTCCAGGTCTGTCCATATGGTAAGCTTGCTATGGCCAACCTTGGAAAACGTTTTCTCACCGAGACCCTTTGATGTACCAATCCATTCGACCCGCCCAGTCTTGCACGTTATCCCCTGGCGTGCGGAAATGAACTATTTCTGCTCCAAGCCCACTACATAAATCGGCGATCAGAGAAATACCTTACAGATAAAGAAATGACATACGTCTGGGTCTCATGAGTTGCCATACACGTCTTGATGAGTTCTACGCCCGTAAGCCAGTCACGCTTGGCCTGCTCCGTAAGTTCATGCGGCAGTGGGGGGACAGAAACGCGATCAACGAGCGCTCCGCCGGTAGTCGCACCTAGCATAAGCGAACCGCCCAAAAAACACACAAGGTAATCCTGTTTCGGAACGAGATGCCAGTTCCTAACCAAATATGCACCTGAGCATCTAAAATGACGATCGGGATGTGTAAACGTACAAATCGCCTTGTCGTCTGCCTTGTGGATTGAGCTCGGCGGTATAGACTAGGTTGCCCGAAATACTCTTTCGAACAAGGTGGTTGTGAATGCCCGTCATGGCTTGGTCATAGAGCTATTCATCGTGTGTGAGCACGCCATGTGGTTCGCATGCTAACAGGAACAAGAAGCTCACTTCGCGGTATACTCCCTCCGTTTGGTTCTGTAAAAAGCATCTCTAAAAACGAACTAAAAATATTACTTACGGAACTCACCGTCTGAAGATACTGTTTTCTGCCAACGGGGTTTCAGTAACTTACGTTGAAAGGAAGACTGGGCTTAGGGCTAACAGTAGATATTCATAGTATGAATCACCGCGAGAGCCAAGACGTATGGATGCAAGCCGGTAGCGACCATTTTCAGGGCTGATAGCGGAAGCGGAGATGAGAATGGTCTCACAAGGACACCTATGATACGTACTCGACAAAGATGGGTACAAGACCATGTGGGAATCGTGCTGCTTTGAGAACCGCCATGACCTATTATCATGATGGGTGTGGTGGAACATATTGGAAATAGATAGAGGCGTACCCCTTCGGCCTTCTCCCAATAGGTGCCTTCATCAACAAGGAAGGAGAGATAGCGGAATTCTAGTTGCAGGGTTGCAGCCTCCGCAGTACTGACGAGGCCATTGTTGTCGGGATCAGGAACGCCTTCTTGACGTTGCAAATTGACTAAAGAAAGCGGGAGGCCGGAAGGAGTATCAAATACAGGCAAAATACGATCACCGAGTTCTTGAGCTTTTTCGAGAAAGATGGGATCTTCCCCCGAGAGATGGTACGCAGCCAGCAGACCGCCCAACATACGTATTGTTGTCTACAGCCACATATATGCGTCAAGCTCGCCACAGGACGGCGCGCCACCACATACCTCGAAGGTGCTAAATGTCGCGTCACGATCAAAGGAAAGGGAGTTTTGTACCCATGCTCTGGCTCTTTGGTATTCGTCATGGAGCCCCATGACGAGCATCGTGTCAATGGAGTCCACGACGGTATACCCGATACCGCCAGCACCCGTGAGGTTGGAACCTGTGCGAGATAATGGGTGATATTCGTCATCGCCCATAGCATCTCGCTCTGAGACGGTCAGTTTTGGAATGGGGCGGCGCCTACTTGCTTACCGTACGCGGACCAAGCATGCTGCATATGGAGATGAAAAAAAAGGGATGAATGCTGTACGGAATGACCGCATACCTTGAATGCTTCTACCACCGCATCGCGTCTTGGCACGTCCGCTGTGAATATCGGAACAAGACCGGTTCTGATACCGGGTAGTGATACGACGTTGGTGGCGTGAATTGAAGCACGCCCGTAGAACTGGGATAACGTGAGATAGAGAGCACATTGGGCAGCCCTTCACATGCCTGAAACAGGACGTATGCGGAAACGGCCACGACCAGGGCGTAGACTGTTCTCCAGGAGGAGGAGGAGGAGCGCTCCACCGTCTGATTGGAATGGTTAGTGACATACGAAAGGACAAAAAAAACCCAAGTGGCCGAAAGAGACAACCTTTGTGATGGTGTTTCGTGTAGACGGTGTTGTGTCTGCAGGCATTGACGTCTGACAGAACGGAGTGGTCGAAAAAGGAAATGCCGGGGGAATGTTGCTTGACTTCCTTTCTTGTACATCCGACGGTGGACTGCGAGCTCCTGCTGCAGTCCACCTGGAAGTCACATCTGCCTGTGAGTCCAAGACGTGAGATATGATTGCTATTGGCCTCGCTCTTGTGTGAATCGACTTCGGCCGTTGATGCTGGAAAAATGTGCTCTGCAGACTGATAACCTGCTAAAGCGGCCGATTGATCCGGACGGCATCTCTTTGCCGACTGCGGTGGGGGTGCAGCACTACGAGAACACTTATCTCTACCGTCGTGAATCGCCAAACCAGAATGGCGATCGAATTGACTCCTTTACCCCTCCCTGCCTCCGCGGATCCTACCTACTTTGTCGACTTTGGCCGTGAGGTCAACGGCGTCGACCCCGGTGCACTCTCCCAAGCCCAGTTCGACGAGATCCACGACGCACTGTACGAGGTAGGCCTTACTTCGCGCCACGATACCGCCACGTTGCTCAGCGCGTTCTCAGCACGGTGTCCTCTTGTTCCGCAACGTCACCCTCACGCCGGAACAGCAGTACGCGCTCACCAAGGCAAGTCCATGTCCTTCTCACGTCCGCTTCTCACCCACATTCGCTACTTCTTAGGCCTTCGATCCACGGTCCGAGAGCTATGGGCATGGCAACAACAAGACGCAGTCGACCGTCAAGTCTATCCTCCATCCCGATCTCAAGACCATTCCTCGCGTACCACAGGTGCAGCTCATCGGCAACGGCACGGTCACGAACCACGAAGGCCTCGCGACAGCCGCTCTCAAACACCCCTCCCACACAACGTTTCACAAATCCCGCGTATCCGAGGAGGACGAAGCGAAGGGCTATACCCGCTTTTACCGCTGGCACATCGATGCTGCCCTCTACGACCTCAACCCCCCGCGCGTAACGACCCTTTACGGTATCACCGTGCCCAAAGGCGACAGACAGACAGTTCGTTATGACGACGGAACCGGAGATGAGCTCCCGGTCCCTCTCGGAACGACAGCGTTCGTCTCGGGCAAGACCATCTTTGACTTGCTCTCCCCAGAACTTAAGAGTCTCGCCGTGAGGACTTCGGTGCGGTACGCACCGCACCCGTACATCTGGATGGCCCCGGCGCGCGCGTTGTCCACCGGCTTGGGCATCGAAAGCGAAGGCCGTGAGCTCCCGTTGAATGAACTCCCCGATTGGGAAGAGTCCAAGATCAAGACGTTACCTGTCGTAAGCCGATCCCTGTTCACATCATGCGAAACAACGTCCGCTGAATAAAAATAAAATCGACGTCCCATATGATAGCTATGGAAAAATCCGGTCACTGGGAAACTCCACTTTCAAGTTCACCCATGTGGCGTTCAGGAACTTATCGTCAAGCCTCCCCCAGCTGGCGCGAGGCGCGATGGCGCACTGTACCCAGACGGGGCCCACATAAAGGACCTAGCGGAGGTCCGCGAGATCCTCTACAAGATGCAGCGACCTGCTATCGCACCCAAGGTAAGCAGGCACTACTTGACCTCGAAAATAAACGTTCCCATTTTTTTTCTCAACTTATGATTTAATAAAAAACATAGCTGGTGTACCCGCACGACTGGCAAGAAAGAGACCTCGTCTTGTTCCACAACCGAGGACTGTTGCATACCGTCGTCGGCGCCTTCAAGCCTGACCAAGTCCGAGCGTTCCACCAGTGCAACCTCGCTGCGTCCGACGCCCCCGCAGGACCGACGGATGACGACGTCCTCAAATGGGCCTAGACTACAGAAGGCGACTCCGATCTCCCCCAAAGTCCGCACGTGTGTGAGAAGAAAGGGGCCGAACGAGCGCATATGACGTCGTACGGATGGTGTGTGCAAGTTTTTGGAGCAATGGCGTTTCCTCTTTATTTTTTTTTCATTACCTCTGTATGAGTAGACCGATCAGGATGAATTTGCAAACTCGTTTTCTATTCTGTTTCATGTGATTGTGTCGGCGTCAACGCCTGGGCGACAGCGATTAACGATTTCCCGATCCTGACGGCACGCACGGGGTTTCATGAAGTACATAAACACGCGCATGCCCGAGTACTTATTTGCGCAGCCGTCCCGCTTATTTCCCATTCCTCCATTTTCCTTTATTTTTCGTCTTTCCCGGGTGGGCCCCTCCAATGGTTTGAAATTTCATTTATATCTTTTTCCCGTCCCGTCCGTCGCCTCTCGAACTGGGGCGCGAGTGTCGTCCTTTTTCATTTCCGAGCCAATGGTGGTTGTTGCGCGCATTCCAGATTCCAGAATAAGAGCTGTATTACAACAATTCCAGGTATAGCAGGCCCACATCCGATCACAAAAATGAAAAAAGGAGGAAAAGAAAAAGTCGTACCGAAAGACGTTAGAAACGCCCTCGATGATTATGACAAAGAGTAAGTATGGAGAAGAAGCAGCAAGTCAGGAAAAAAACCAAAAATTACTATGGACATATGGAGAAAAAGGTCGAGACTAGGCAAAAAGGGATTAGCCAAGCGACAAATAAGCCATCCACAAGAACAGGGTTCGTGATCCAATGGAGACGGAAAGCAGCTGCGGGGGTCACACATGCACAACGGAAACAAAGGAGGGAAAAAAACATTCGACAACATTGAAGATGATCAACATATTCAAAAAATACTTTATTATCTATTCCGGGTGATCTCGGATGGGGCCGAGACGCCACCGCACCCTCAGACGTAGTCACTGAATAGAGACGGCCGAAGGGGGCGGCGACGACGCTACGGATGGTATATCAGAGGGGCGTCCACCGGCCTCTTCTACTGGGGAAGCGCCAGGTTCTGGGCTGCATCCAGAGACTTCAGATTTGGCTTGAATATCCCCATGATGTACCCCTTGCTCATCGCGAGCACTGACATTCTCGTTTACGTCGCCGTTCATTTGATCAGCCTGCCTAGCTTCTGGAGCGGCATATTCCGAGTCTCGGGGCGACTGCTTGCCAAGATCACGGGAGAAGCTATACAAGGAACGGAGATCGTGACCCCGTGCTTCGATGTCCGTATCAGTTTCGGGTTCCCCATCGCTTTCATCAATAGCAGTACGGAGGGACGAAACGGCAATGTTGGTGTTGTGCATAAATCCGGCCACTCCTGGTGCGTGGTATGTCGAAGCAAGTGATGAGAGGGGTGGCATCGAGTAGGTCCGGGGTAGAGGGGGAGGGAGACTGCGTCCCGAAATTCGTGAAGCAGCTAATCGTGCAGCCGGAATTGGTGGCGTAGATGCAGCTGATTTGGTCTTTCGGAGTGGACGAGTAGCACGACGCGTGGAGCCACTCTTTGAAGAGGCGCGTTGAGGGGCCGACGAGTCCTCTCCGTCTTCAGCAGCAGGCTCCTCGTTGGCGAGACCTGTTGTGGAGTCAACAGATGTCTGAGAAGAGTTGTCACCCTTGTGTACGCGCAAATGCTGGAGGAGGTTATCGTTGCGGTTAAAACGTTTATCACACGACGGATGAGGGCACTTGTAGGCTGATCAGGTACAATTAGTACTTGTCCCGACTCGAGATAGGCGTGATGTAACGATCGGACTTACGTTTCTCGTGTGTATGGATAGATCGGATGTGTCTCTTTAAATGCTCCCCACGGCTGAAGCATTTACCACAGTCTTGGACTTTGCAAACGTAGACTCTCGTTTTTTTGCCCTCGACAGTCTCGCCTATTGCTGTAGGGTCACCTGCGGTTGGTACGCGTCGCCCACGACTCTTTTTGGTAAGGTTGGGAACCGGTACAGGGGGTGCGGTGCGTATGCGCGGGCCACGGCGCTCTGCAGTAAATGAGCTGGACGAGGCGTCTAGAAAAGTATATTCTCCGGTGGGTGGAGACATGCGTGGTACGACGGGTGGTGTTTCTGTTATAGGGGGTTGCTCGGTCTCGTCAACGAGGGTCACAGAGGACGACGAGGGCAGTAAAGGGGGAGGGTCCGTTCTGGGGATCTTAGCCGGCTGGTATGTAGATTCCTGATCAGGTTCTTCGTCGGTCTCTTCATCGACCGCTCGCGCGTCAAATGGTCGTTTAAGGGTTGCCGGACCCTTGTGCTGTGATCGTTGTTCATCCTCTGAGTCGTCGTCTCTGCCGTGTTTTCCCCAGCGAACTGTTGGACGCCCTGTGGTCTGGGATCGGGTAATTCGCCTTGGGCTGGAAGCAGATTCGGTGGGTTGGTCGACCTAAAGAGAGGGGTCAGCCGACGAGCCGAGGGTTTCGGCGTTATCCAGGTTAGGGACGGAGTTGGATAAAGGGCAAAACTTTACGAACCATTTTCTGCGGTGTGTCGAGGTCAACAAGGGTTTGTTCGTGAAGAAGGGGGCTCTGCGAGAGCGCGTGTGCGCTGTTTTCGAACTCCTGAGGACCTTGCATGGTTTTTGCGCTGCCTGATGGGAGAATCTGAGACAGGGCAGTTTTTGGGGCCGCAAAAGCATACCTTTGGAGAGTACGGGAGAGAAACGGGCGTAAAAACGACTGTACGTTGGATAGAACGACGAGGACAAGTTTTTAGGGCGCAAACGAGGGGCTGGGACGAAACTGGGAGTGATGTGTTGATTGTCGGAGCCCCTGTCCAAAGCGGACGGACAGGGAAAAAAACAAGATCAAAAGACCACGTGTGCACAAGTCCACAGAGGGGTCCATAGCATGACTAAGCGGGTCCATGGACCAGGTGTGCCGATTCCCGGCAGCACAGAACGCCCGTCGCGTCCTCGACAGTGACTGGCCCGCTCCGCCAGGGAAAGCACCGCAACAGATTTACCATGATAAGGATCCTCGGTGCTGCTGCGGTACTCGTTTTGGGACAATGCACCTTTCTCGTGGCTATCTCTTACCGTCATTGCACGCGTCGGAGCGTCCTACTACGGCATCCGCACCGGACACGTCGACGAGCACCTGCTATGGCAGCGAAATTGCCTTTTTCCGTCTTCGGGCCGTTTTGCCCCATTCTTGTACCGCTCTCCCCTTCTGCGCACTCCACTGCGACGCTCGATCCGATGGTACGCCACATTCGTTCGTTTCTGGAAGCCCATTCCATCTCGGATTGTTGCTCACTTGAAGCAGCTCTCTTGTCTGGTGATCCAGTCCACGTTCCCCCCTACGACGACGCCCTACACGAGGCAGCGCTTGTTATCAGTACAATCATATTCGGACCCGCCGTCATCCACATCCCTACTCAATACTGTGATGGTACCCCACTCGCATAGAGCCAAATTAAGTTAACCATAAGCGAAAACGACAAACCTCGGGACGGAGCGTACGGTCGGAGTGCAACCTGTCAGAGGTTCTAGCAGCTTCACGACTGAATACATGCAAGAGGCTCCGCAGATCCGCGGTAGGTCCCGATAAGGTATGTCAGTATTCTCATGGACTGGCACTTATTAAACCCGGTGGAGCATTATCGGTTAACATTTTTGCAGGGACTAGACACGAGAACACATTCGCCGCTCCTCCTGCCTCTTATGATCGCGCCTTTTCCCTGGCAGGATGATAAGGCTATCTTGGGAACCCTGAGGGACTAGACTCGTCGAGAGTGTTCGGTAAGATGATCAACACATCCCTGGTGCCTTTGTATGTGAATGACACATCTCAAACTATCGCCCGAGTTGCGGCGTGATCCAGTGCCTTGACGAACGACGTCGTCAGTGAAAGGGACGACAAAGTTAGGTTATGTGACATATGTCTGAGTAGATAATGTGGACAGTCGAGGGAGCAAGAGGTGTACCCCAATCGGCCATTTGCAAAGTTTGTAAAGGCTCGAGCGTTTGAATTTGTGTTTTGAGAGCGTTAGATTGGTAAGTTTCGGATAGAGGTTAATTAGGACAGTAAGCGAGAGGTTCGCTGAGCTCATTGACAAGGTTTGGCTGTTTTCGGTGATCGGACTACTCCACATCGGCCGGCAATTTGCTTTGAGGGTGGAAAAAGGATGTGAGCGTAGAAACGTGTACGCCGGAGTTGCGTATATGCTTGGTCTGGCAGGGCTGGGATCCTCACATCTTCGATCAGTCACACCTCGAGGTGGACCCATGCTTGCCACATGTATGCGAGAGTGCCGAATTTGCATTCATTCTCGTCGTGATGTGAATTAGGTGGACGGGGAAAAAATAGAGCATGCACAGAATCTTGCCGTTTACGCCAGCGTTGGGTGCTGCGGGAGATTCAAGCAACTGGGAGGAAGACCATAAAGGGGAATTCACAAAGCACAGGACGTGGGGGTTGAGCGGAGAGTTGAGATGAAGGGAGGATGAACGCCATTCATTCTTACTGAACCCGTGGCCAAAGTGGGGACGGGTGGCTTCGAGGGAGCGGCTGACGAAACAAGCTACTCCGCAGATATCCGTGCATGGTTGCCTGTTCTGATGGCAATGCATTCATTCATTCATTGTTCTCCACGGCATGGAGTGATGGGGGGTTCTGCTTCCGGCGGTCACTTACGTCTAGTGGCTCGCTCCCGCGTTCGACGGCCGGACGATGCTATTGATAGCAGGATCGGGAATTACGAGGAAGAGCGAGGGCGAGGAGTGGAAGATTGAGCGGATTTATGAGATATGATGGCCAAGTGCGAGGGAGCGCAGTGGAAGGATTCTAGGGTGGGGTGGCCGGGGTCTGCATCGAAGCCGTCGGGATAAATGGGGGATAGATCACACATAAAATGGCTCGAGCTGGAGTGTTTACGTCCCGTGAGTGGGTGTGAGTGGGCGGCGTGGGATTGGCGGGGAGGGGGGTCATGAATGATAACGTTGGGTGAGATCAGAGAGAGATCGGAGATGCAAGGTTGGAAAGCTAAGATCGGGGGGGGATCCGGGCTGGAAGAGGGCACTGGGGCGGCGTTGTACGCTGATCACCGGGCACGGTGATGGGAGATGTGGCAGTACTCTCAGAACGGTCTCGAAAGCACCTCGCGCAGAGGACAACGCTTATGGGAAAGATACGCCGAGAGATCGTGTCGTCCGAGAAGTATCATAAACAAGGATACACAGCCGAGTGAATTACGCGCGACAAGTACATTAACACACACACACATCTCCTCCTCCTCCCCCATCTCCTCACGACCACTAACGAGCAAATCGACGACCCCGATCGTACCAAGTCCCATGTTGGTATGATCGCTCATATTTCCAACGCCCGCAATTGCATATTCCAATAGAACGCTCCGGCCGTTCCTCAGTCAGCTTGGCGTCACATACGATCCACTAAATCATCGCAGCCCTTAAAATGCACCCCGACCCAAACACCTACCTCTCCTACTTCCCTCCACCTCCACCAGACCCCTCCATGGAGCACTCCCAGCTGCCCCCCTTTAATCACGCGCATTTCTCCCCGCAGCTCCACTCATATCGCATCCCATCTCACCACCCCCCCCTCCGCCGCCCGAGCCTCGGCTACAGCCCGTACCCATCGGACGCCTCCATCGCATCCCCACTCTCGTCCGCCAACGAGAGCCCCCTCCCCGAGCCCCCCGTCGACACCATGGACGGCGACACTGCCGCCCATGTCGCGACCGCGAACGACGACTACTATCCCTACGCCTTCTCCGAGGACTTCCAGCCCGGCTATCCGTACGGCCACATCCAGTCCCGTCCTCTCCCCCTCCCCGCCTACTCCCTCGACACGCCCGACTTTTACAAGCAGCCCGTCTCCGCCCCCCTGCCCCTCAATCTCTCCCTCACAATGAGCTACTCTTGGTCCCCAGAGGCCAAGAAATTCCAACCGCTATATCCCCCGATACAGCAAATTCAGCGGCAAGAACATAGCCCCCCCAGATACGCTCACCACCAGCACCCCGCAGCACCCCTTCCTGCCACCAGGTCCGCCTGCGCGCCTACATCCTCTTTCGACCAGGCAATCGACGACCCCGATCTTGTCTATCCCCCCCTTCCCCGGCACTATACCGCCGCACCCCCCCAGCTGCCGCAGCAATTCTCTCCACCATACTCACTTCGGCAGGGCATCAGCATCAAACAGGAGAACGACATCCCCTTCACAGATTTGTACAATCGATCCGCTGACTCTGCCGGCCCTACAAACGGCTTTGGCCCTTTTCGCGCCGTCTTCGACTCAGGTTCGCAAGCCCCATCCTTGGTATAAAGATGACTGACAGCCCCCCACAGCTCCTGTCGAGTCCTCCGTCGCTCTCGATCTGGCGCTTCAGTACGGCCAATCATCCATAAATTCGGCGGCCGCGATGAGTGCTCCCATTTTATCTGCCCCTGTCCCGCGACATTCTGCGTACTTTGGGGCGTCCTTGGTCAATAATTGCGAGCGCACGTGCCAGGAACAGGAACAACAGCAGGAGCGACATGCATTGAGGGTGCAAACACAGGGTCTGCAGGAGCAAAGAACCGTCCGTCCGGCCGAAGTGTCCCCCATTATCGGCGTTGCCGACTTGCCAGATGGCGATGATGAAGATGCCGAAGGCGAGCCTGACGTTGAACCTTTACTTCTTCACGATTGCCACCCATCCGGTGGACATAGTACGGTGGGAATTTACGATTACGCGGGGAATTTTGCCGGGTCGAATTCAGGGCCGAGCAGTGGTGAAGATGCGGAAGAGGCAGATGAATTCAATGCCCGCCTCGACTACGATTATCGCCCAGAGGACGAGGATGACGCCGGAGACGGCGACTTTGTGCCACGCAGCCGAACTACGTCAAAGAACACGCGGTGCTTACGTTCTAGATCTATAGCCGGTAGAAATCCGGCGCGGTATCGTCCATATGGCGCAGACGTCCCACCGTCTGCCATCAAAGGTTCGACTAGGTCACCCCCCATCTCTGCGGTTGACATGTCACCTTCTTCCCCGTCTGCTCACTCGGGGAAGATGCGGAAGAATGCGAGGACGCTTCCTATTCCTGTCCCCGTCCCGAATCTCACGAAAAAATCGAGGGGCCGTAGGGTCCCGACCGTGAGCGGTATAAGTGTCAGTCGAGGCCAACGAGATGGGGCGCTGGGCGCCCGCATCTATCTCTGTGACGTCAGCGGATGCGGCAAGTGCTTCGCGAGGGGAGAGCATCTCAAGAGGCATATCAGAAGTATTCACACATACGAGAAACGTACGTCGCAGAACGCTTCAGACACTACTCATTTCTGACATCCCCGCAGCGCACAAATGCCCATATCCTGGGTGCGGCAAGGAATTTAGCCGACATGACAACTTGGGACAGCATATGAAAGTTCATAAAGACTTCCCGAAGATTGTGGAACGCGTGAGGGGCGGTGAAGCATGAAGCTCGGCAGAGATCTCGGGTACACGTGGCAAAAAGGTTTGTATTCCATGAGCGACCGTCTTCCGAGGTTTACTGGACACTCACTCGGATCTGATGGCAGTCGGGCGTTTTGACAACTGTGGACAATTCTCTCTCCTTTCTATCGCTTATCTTCTTATTCGTCTCATTTCCCGACATGTGGTGTTCATTCATCGTTATTATCCCTCCTCCATTTCTCTTCGGACATTCTGCCATACTCCGCGCTGTCGTCGAGGCGGTCGCCGTTCCGTCCCCGCGACCAACACTCCCATGGATTCCTGTGCAATTGTGATATACCCACAGGCCATGCCGTCCTCGCTTCGACAGTTCTGGTTTATGCTCGGCCATCTTTTTTTCATGTCGCTATGCCACTTCCGTCAACTCCTCGGTCTCAGCCTCGCCAGCGCCGCCACGTCTTTCTCCCAAGGCAACTTCCGAACGCATACAACATTTATGCTCAGGACCGGTAAACGATTGGGTCCACCTTTTAACCATGTTCGTGCTGGCTTTCCATGGAATTCCCTCCTCGTCTCTTTTTCGTTTTGTTTCTTTTCGAATGACGACCTCGCGCGCTCCATCGCTTACGGCGCGCTGGTTTAGACCGCTCACGACTTTTTCCACGTCCATCACGACCTTGTCCTGTATTTTATTGCCGTCTCGTCCAAAGACGGCGGGGATTCTGTATCATTATTCTGCATCATCACATTCGGACGTTTTCCCCTGACGGGTCATGTTGTTATTGTAACCAATCGGGTCGGAGTATGTAGCAATACGTTATGGCTGTAAAGTATGGTATTGTGTTGTCTTGGGCTCATTTGTGTGGAGGAGGTTCGTAACCTCTCTGATTCAATTATGTTCTCACTCTTTTGGGAGCCGTGCGTGAATACGAACAAATGGATTGCACGAAAATGGCTTCGTACTGGGAGCTCGCTCGATTCTGACTGTGCATGTGATGCCGTGTCGTGAGTCCATTTTAGCCCAAAACGAGCCTGATGCCCGCATTTGTTCGAGCCCACATCTCGGGTGTGAAGCGGGACGCACGGGTGATGCCCGATCAGCTAGGGATGACTCGTTTGGGACTCAGCGGTAAAAAGGATCTTGGTATGCCCTTGTGCGTCTTTTTTTGGGCCGCACATATATATATAAAGCAAGTCTCGGCGGAAGTACTCGTCGCGGTAGCGGAGAGGCCTTGCCATTACAAAAGGTACAGACGGAACTTGTACAAGCAGGCGTATCTAAATGGAAAAAAAAAGGGATACTGTGGAAAAAAAAAAAAAGAACTGCGTTTAACACGGCCTGCGGATTGGATCGGGTGAGAAAAAAAACGACATACGGGTTCGACAAAAGGAAAAGGCGATCGGGGTATTGCCAAGGAAAGTAATCATAGATAGCGAGGAAGACCTGTGATAATATCTCGACCCGAGCGTGGCGCATTTGCCACACACAAAGGGACAAGACTGAGAGGAATGCGGAGCTAAACGCCGAAAAGCTTATGCATCATCCGTCATGATGGCAAAGAATTCCTGTTCGTTGATTTCCCCATCTTGGTCAAGGTCGAATTCGTCTATCATCGCTTGCCTGAGGAAAAATGGAAGACGAGAGGTGAGCAAAAAAAGGCAACGCAAGACACGGGTGGGGTGCGTTCGGGAAAGAGCGGTGAAAATAATTATCGACACGGACAAAAAGGATGACAAAAAAAAACGGGCGGCCCCACAGCTCCGTGGACGAAAACGGGGTATTGGGTTAGAGTGCTGCGCTTTTGCGGCAGGGTTTTACGCCCCAAAATGGATCATGGTCGACTCACAGCTCGTCATCCTCCAGGCGGTCACCAATTTCCTTGGCCACTCTTCTGAGGTTCCGTAGGCTAATTTTGCCCGTGTTATCGTCGTCGAATAATTGAAATGCACGACGGATCTCTTCCATTGGATCTCGTGCGAGGATCCGTTCGCTCACTGGGTGAATAACAATTATCAGTAAGCTGGCCGAAAACGGCACGGAAAACGGAGGCCGCAACGCCACGATCGTAGGGTGTGTGTGTTGCAATGCTGCGATTGTGCACCATCCCGGCGCGTGTGCGAGGCACTGCAAGAAGGGCGTTGCGAAAAAAAGGGCAAACAAAAAGGACGACTGACTGATTTTCGCAAAGTCCTCAAACTCCATGAGGCCGTGACCGCTCTTGTCGTGATCCCTGAGTATTTTGAGTACTTCGGCTTTTTTCATGTCGAAACCGAGCGCACGCATCGCGACCTTGAGTTCGTGGTAGTCGAGCGAGCCGTCTTTGTCCGTGTCGAAGAGTTCAAAGGCTTCTTTGATCTCTTGTTTCTGCTCCTCGGTGAGTTCTGGACGTGCATGCGTCCGTCGCTTGGCTTTCTGTGCAGAGGTGGAGTACATTGGTAGAGAGCGACCCCGGACGTGTTGTTGCAAAGCGCACAAAGAGCGATCACGTGCACATCGCGTGACGCGTATAGGACCCTTGACACCTCATATATGAATCAGGTCGTCTCCTGACTCGCTCTCTTTCTTCAACTCGTTGCCATGCCCGAGTGCGACCGCTTCTTCCGAACGTGGTACGCCCACAGGCAGCACATTGCCAACTCTCCCCGCCACTACATCTGCGACGACTGCGACTTGGACTTTGAGTCCTGGTTGGCCCTCAAACAGCATTACATCCAGAGTCCTCGTCATCACTTTTGCCGCGAATGCGACACGCATTTTGATGACGACGACGAGCTACGCGAACACTGCAAAGATGAACACGACTACTGCGATATTTGCGACCGGTTCTTTAAGAGCGCTCAGGGCCTGCACGAGCACAACCGGCAACGCCATTACTACTGCGTGTCCTGTCGACGCGTGTTCAACTCGGAGAACAGCCTGAGCCAGGTGAGTAGGGCGATTTTGTCCTCTCGGCGAGTCGACTGAACTGCGTTAGCATTTGAACTCGAACATTCACCGTCCGAAAGATGTACAGTGTGCCTTCCACTTCCGTGGCTGCGACCAGTGGTTCATCAGCAAATCAGCTATGATCCTTCACCTAGAGTCTGGTTATTGCCCGTCGGGCGCCACTCGCCAAATGATCAATCGATGGGTCCGGATCAACGACCGCGACAATGTCATCACCGTTCCGCAACGTCTCATTGAAGGTGGAGACACCACGCACACGATTGCTACGGAGCGGTCGTGGAATGGAGTGGCGTACGAGTGTGTGCTCTGCCACAGAGACTTTGGGACGCTCGATGCCCTGAACCGTCATCTCGCGAGTCCGAGACACGAGGATAGGATATACCGCTGCCCTCTGTCGACTTGTCATTCGACGTTTAGGACGCTCAGCGGCCTTTGTCAGCATGTCGAGAGCGAACGTTGTGGTGTATTAAGGTTCAGGGCGACCCGCGATGTGATGGACCGGGCGTTGAGGGATATGGAAAGGTTACGGATCACTGCATGTGAGTCAAAAGCGGTTTGACTCAAACCATGATTGTGCTGAGAATAATCTAGTTTAGCTCGGATCTTTAAAGTCCGTGATGGTTTTCCGAAAGTTTGTGGGGGCGCCTGGGCACTTGCCATACCTAGTTGCTTATCGTTGGGTGGGAAGCAATGGAAGCCTTTTTGGTAGGAGGACTGGATAGAGATCGAGACGGCGTTTGCCTGGTTGGCTTGACAGTATTGACTCGATTGTTTGTATGTACGCCACATGAAAGTCAACTTGTTCAGTCTGCGATCGCTCCATCTCTATCTCCTCTTGTTCCTCCTACCCTTTTTATGTCACGACGTGGCCGCCAACACGGAAATTATCAACTTCTCATCCTCTGAATCCAGGATTGATCTTCCTTGGGACCTAGTCGGAAATTGGTGCGTTTCCTGCCACAGCTCGCTCGGGCCAGGAAGGGCCTCACACCACCCAGGTCGAAGCTGGGTCCGTCCGATAATGAGCGGCGTTGGGTCCAACTTGCTGCGCCTCTTCATCAAGCGTGTGAAGAAGACCTGGTAGTAGCGCCCTCTACCTACGAAACATGGTTCCTCCTCGACCTCGACGACCCCAAATGGGCCTCGCACGCATCCTTTACGCTTCGCCTCTCGTGGGCTGCTTCCGTACGTCCTTGCGATTACCTCTCTGCTTCCCCGTTCGCATGCTCATTTCCACCACCAGACACCCGCGGACCTGTCCATCGCGGTCTATAACCCCCGACGACCAGCCCGTACGGGCTCCAGATACGCACGGATACGCGCAGTCGTCGACGCAGCCGCACGTGTCCGTCCACCCGGTGCGACGGCGCCCCGCTCGTCCGCGGACACGGTCGCGGTGGTCCTCGTTTTGGAGCCGCTGTACGTGGGCCTGCTGCCCGCGTCGATGACGCGGACTGCGGCCGTGCTCGTGGGCGTCGCGGTGGCCGCGGCGCTGTGCGTGGACCGGGTGATGGCGTCTCTGGACCCGTTCGTGCGCCGTGCAAAGGCAGATGCGGATGCGAGGACCGGGGCGACGAAAAAGGAATGATGACCCAGCGTGAACATGCCGTTGGCGCGTGTGGTGTTGTGTGCGGTGGCTTTCTGATCTTGATGGGTGGCGCTCTCGCTGTGGTCGATAAGTCCTCTTGTCTGTCGAGCGATCCCATCGAGGGGGACAAACGTTGGTCGATGCGCACATGCGATCGTAGGATATGTTTGGCGACCGGGGGGGCGAGGTAGACGTGTGTTTTAGACGTCAGACTTTTTGTCCGTTGCACGCATGCACGATATCATTATGAGCGAGGGGGGTCATGGGTAATCACGGCGCGTACATCCGACTCTCGGTCTCTTTCTTTATATCCTACTCCATTCTTTGCTGTATAGATTCCGAGAAAAGATTATCCAAAAGAAGAGAGCAAGCAAAAAAGAAAAAAGAAAAAACGCTGCATTCCCTCCGCTCGTCAGGCGACGCTCTCCAGCTCGACGAGGTGAACGGCCGCGAGCCAGGCGAGGATGATCTCCACCCGGGGACCGTGCAGCGGAATATTGATGTTGAGCGGCTTCTTCTTGCCGACCGCATGGAACGACGCCGACGAGGCCTTGTCCCCCGCCGTCGTCATTTGCGCTGCCGTCATCTGCGCCAGCGATACCGCGCGTGCGTGCTGGCGCGCTGCGACGGGCACAAGCAACACCCGTGCGCTGTTGAGCGTATTGGCCAAGTCGGCACGCCTCGCTGCACCCGCATCGACCGCTTGCTGGACATGCACTGACGACGACGAGGACGCGAGCGCCGAGTCGGCCGTGTCGCCAGACCAGGAAGACATAACCTCGAGGAGCGAGCTAGAGGGCGACAAGGGTGCGGGTGCGGGTGCAGGTGCAGGTGCGGGTGTAGGTCCTTGCGCGATCATCCGCCCACGGGCGGCGCGCATGGCTGCGTGTGGTTGAACGCCCGGCTTCCAGCCCGCTGCGAGGCGTTCGAGCACCTCGATAAATTCGGCTTGCGACATCGATCGCGGCGGGAGAAAGACAGGGTATCCCTCGAGCGAGTTGACGAGCACGGCTGCGTGGGCAAACGCTCCGAGGAGCGTCGGGAAATCAGCCAGCATGAGCTGGCAGAGCAAGATCGTAAAGTGGGACTCGACGAGAAGGGGGTGGTATGTCGTGTACATGTGCGGGACCTCGACGTTGTTGTGGTGCCAGGCACGGCCTGTCTCCGAGAGCAGAAAGGCGATCTCGACTTTGCGTGGGAGGTCTGTGGGGCCGGCCGGCTGCGGGCCGTCGAGCGGGTCACTATCAAAGTGGGAGAGAAAACGCTCGTGATCGCGAATGCACTTGCGCAGATAGCCAGAAATATCCTCGCGGAAGCCAGCTTCCGCCAACACGCCCCTGTATGCACGCAATTTGGGGCCGTCGCTTTTTCCAAGCGGACCGTTCGGGTTCCCGATCTCCACGCCGCCATAGCGGCTGTTGGGGAGATAGCAAAGACGGAGCTCGGTGCCGTCAGTGGTGGAATTGTTCTTGCTCACGCCTTCGAGTCTTAGAATCGCAGACTCGATCAGATGGAGCGCGTGCTGGAGATAGGTTGCACCGCGCAAAAAGAGCAACTGAGGTTCGATGGGATCGGGAGCGTCGGGTAGTACGGACGGGTGTACCGAAAGCGGCTCCCCGTCTGGGCCATCGACGGTGGACCCTTCTGTAGAGTCGCTCGTGCCGTTGGGTGGTGCACGGCCGGTGGTTTTGACGGTGCCCTTTTTCTTCTTGCCGTTCTTTCCGCAGGATTCGAGAGGGAGGGTGATGCTGCGGTGTGCGGTGCGCCCCTTGCGCGCGGCACGGGCTTCCTTGAGGGCATAAGAAAAGTCTCTGGCGGCGAGGGTGTATTCATCGCGGAAACAATAGACGATGCCACGGGTGCGATAATATTCGAGACGCTGCGGATGGACAGCAATGAGTTCGTCGAGGACCTGAGTCGTCGTTGATTCAGCCAGCTGTCTGTTTGCGCTGTTTCGACGGGGTCAAAAAAGCACTTGACAAGCGTGGTACGCATACCGGGAAGGGATCTTTTCGTGAAAAAAGTGGACGTATTTCGCATCGGCGTCGTCGGGATCTGACCGGGGCAACGTCATGAAGAGCGAGAGAGGGTGGAAGAGAGGGCGTACCATGCTTGAGGACACGTTCTGCAATGTCGTCAAACACGCTACCGCCCTGCATGACCATGACGCTGCTGGCGATTTCGTCTGCCTTGTAGGCGGCTGCGAGTTTCTGAACTGCAAGGGCACGGAGACGATGGATACGCATGGCACTCATGGCGACGTTTCTTCCACCACCCAAATTGCTGGATCCGTCGAGGCCGTAATTTTGTGCAGTGGGCCATGCGCCGTGGCCGACACCACGGATGGAGCCCAGTCCAGCTGAGGAGAGGCCCGAGGCGGCACGGACGGAGAGTTCTGCGGCCTCGTCGATGAGGCGGCGTATAGTTGCCACGTTGCGAAAGACGCCCGGATCGATGGGTGGGGGCGTCGGTTTTCCTGGAATCGGCCAGAGGGGTGAATTCGGGGGAGCATAGGAGGGGACATGGCGACGGGGTGCGTCGGGCGGGGTATTGTCGGAGACGGGTCTATCGACGTCGCGGGGACGAGCGAGTGCACGGGCTGAGCTGGGCGCGCTGGATATGCGGGACGCGAGGTGGGGCTGAGTGGATATTCTGGGGTTAGCGAGGGTGGCAGGCTGGAGGTTGACGACGAGGAGGGACTCGAGAAGTTCGAGGGGGAGCTGGAGCCAGGGACCCTAGGAAAAGTGTGAACGATTCAATAGGCCAAGCTAGGAGGAGGACGAGACGGACATGGTACGAGCTGATATACTTCCAATGTTTGTTCCGGCTGATGCACAGCACCGACGGACGGTCAGCGTCCGGGGAGGGCCTCTTGGCTGGCTGCTCGGTGGAGAGAGCATTGTTGTTGGTCTTTTTCTTCTTTTTCTTCTTCTTGTCCGCTTGTCCGACCCTCGGATTCGGATCGTTGGATGGCTCGCTGGCTGGGGCAGACATCGGTCACTTGGGGGGACGAGGAGGGGATGATGCTGTTGATGTCGGAATCGGAAATTGCGTTGGAGTACGATTCACTAATAGCAAACTTTCCTTATCGGACCTTCCTCGGTTTCCCTCGGCCTCGTGTTGCCCCGCTTCGACTCCTTCTCCTCCTCCTCCCTCTCCAACACAAGCTCACTTCCAAATCCATTTCGTTCTCTCAGACTACGTAGTCCGTGTAGTACTCGTAGTCACAGCAGTAGTAGTGCCGTGGTAGCTCCATCCTTGCGCAAAGTGGCGAGTTGGTTAGCCGACCCAGGCGGACCCACAACGTAATGTGCGGAGCATGCTTTTATCGCCGGCTTTCTTTCTCTCTTTCTCCTCCTCTCCCTCTTGCCTCGTCCCGCTCCCGGACAGAACCCGTTGGGCCACTCGTTTTCCAGGTGTTGCGCCGCTCGACGTCGCGACGGTCCGTAGCCAAGCGGACCCGCTAATTAGTGCTTGCCCGGTGCGATGTGCCACGACTTATCTTATCTAGACGACGACAAATTGCCCCATGAGGCAGCCGATAAGACGCTCAGGCCCCGCCAGAGCCCGGCTGGTGTCATCGTTCTCAGGTTCGTTTTGCGGGCTATAAAGAGCACCCTCACTTTCCCACAAACCACCCTCCAGTGGCCTATCAGCCTCACCTTCCAGCCCTTGCACCCCACACCATGATCCCGTTTACCTTCTCTGCCTACCCCGCCATCGTCCAGAGCCCGTTTGCTCCAAAACCCCCCAAGTTGGCCCATCCCCTCGACCCTCTCACTTCCGATGAGGTCCGTCTTCCGATTGGTCCTAGCTCTCACTTAGTAGAACTTCTCATTTCATCTATCCAGATCTGTGCTGTCACCCTTGCCATTAGGCATTACACCACTGCCAACACTCCCATCAAGGCGGTCCGTTTCATCACCTGTGCCCTTCTTCCTCCTCCCAAGAGACATGTTCTCGCTGCCCTCGGCATTCCCACCACTCCCGGCGGAAGGCCCGAAGCCCCTGTTGACATCATTAGAAAAGCCGAGTCTGATGTAAGTGCCGTCCTCGGTCCATATTTTTAAAACTCTAACAGCCTCCTAGTTTATCGATGTCATTAACGGGTGAATCCTGTGCTCGACGTCTGTCATTGCTGATTTGACCCTTTATCTTAGTGGTTGCTACAACGCCGTCCTCTCTTTCAACGGCGAATGGGAAGTGGAGTCCTTCGATCGTGTCTCCGAGGGCTCAGAACCCCAAATTACCGTCGAAGAACTCTGCATGTGCGAAGTCATCGTCCGTAACGACCCCAAGGTACAAGCGCTCGCCAAGCAAGTCGGTAAGCGCCTATATCTTATCGCCGCAATCAAACGCTCAATCACTCCAGGCATCGAGCCCCATCAGATTTACGCAGATGGTTGGGCAATCGGTTACGATGACCGATTCCCCAAACACCAGCGAATCCAGCAAGCCTTTATTTTTGCGCGCTTCTCTGAGCATGAGAATCTTTACGCACATCCTCTTGTCAATCCTCTTCTCTTTAGCCACATTTTTCATGCCATTTTTAACATTGACCATATTTTTTAGGATTTCATGGCTGTCATTGATTCGGTTGCAGAAAAAGTCATCCACATTGACTTTCCCCCCGGTTATAGGCACAATCCTGAAGGCCCACACGAGCTGTCCATAGAATCTACCGGTCCTCCCCCTCTCTCTGACGAATCCTTTGCCAAGTCTAGCCGTGAACGGATACCGCCGCCACTTGGCTCCTTTGACTTTCTTCCCGATCTCATGGATCAGACTGACCCGACGTACAAGCCGCGCGAAGATGTCAAGCCTTTGCACGTTTTGCAGCCCGAAGGCGTGTCGTTCAAGATGACCGGAAACGTCCTGGAGTGGCAAAAATGGAAGATGCACATTTGTAAGCATCTTGTTTCTGTAATATTGTGGCGAGGTGTTCAACGCCCTCACAGCTTTCACCCATCGTGAGGGTGTTGCCATTTCGACGGTAACCTATGATGATGACGGAGAAATTCGGCCCATCTTTTATCGTCTTAGTGTCGTAGAAATGGTCGTGCCTTACGGCGCACCCGAATTCCCACACTCGAGGAAATTTGCTTTCGATTCGTGGGCTCATTCGCTTTTCTGCCGAGAATGAACTAAATCTCGTTTCAGTGGTGAATACGGTATGGGCACCATGGCTAACGATCTTTCTCTTGGATGCGACTGCCTAGGAAAGATTCACTACTTGGTACGTCGGCGTGTAATCTGCCCAAGTAAACGTTGGCTCATAAACCATACCAGCCCGGAGCATACGTTACCCATGCTGGAACAGCGTTTGTCATAAAGAACGCGATTTGCATACATGAAGAGGATGCTGGTGTTCTCTGGAAACACACTGATTACCGCCCAGGAGGTCGCTCGCACACCGTCAGAAGTAGACGTCTTGTGATCAGCATGGTCTGCACTGTTGCTAATTATGGTCAGACACTCTTACTTTTCTTTCGTGCTATCGCCGACGTCTCTCCCTTGCAGAATACATATGGAACTACTACTTTTACCAAGATGGCAACATTGAGCTTGAGATAAGGCTTACTGGCATATTACAAGTTTATCCCCTTGGTCCTAACGAACCGAGTCCTCATGGAACTGTCGTTGCACCAGGTGTAAACGCGCACTTTCATCAGCATCTCTTCTCGCTCCGCGTCGACCCAATGCTCGACGGGATTCACAACTCTGTTGTTGAATCTGACATCGTTTCTCTCGAGGCACCGACAGGTTCCAAAGAGAACTTTGCAGGTAATGGCTTCTACGTCACCGAACGTGTCCTCCGCGATCAAGTCCAAGACGGTGCGCGCGACTCTGACTGGAAGGCTGAGCGTCGCTGGAAGATCGTGAATCAGAACAAGACACACTATGCTTCCGGCAAGCCGGCGTCGTACGCAATCATGATGAAGGGAGGTCTGCTTCCTCTTTTGTCCAAGAATGATTCATGGATTACTCGTCGCGCGTCGTTTGCGCACAAGGCGCTTTGGGTCGTGAAGGACGTCGAGGGACCCAAGGGTGGACGGATGTGGCCAAGTGGAAAGTATGTCCCACAGACTAGAGAGGAACCTGAGGATTCTGTTGGCAGATGGGTCAAGGAAGGTCAAGGAAAGATCGACAACGAGGATATCGTGCTTTACTTGACCGTCGGTGCGTACTCGGTCGCTTTGTGTCTTGCATGGGGCTCACGGCGGGATTCGCTTGTAGGCACGACTCATATTCCGCGTCCGGAAGACTGGCCGGTGTAAGTCTTGTCTGTGCTCTACCCATACGTAATGTTGACCCTACTTTTCAGGATGCCTGAGGAACACCTTAACATCATGTTCAAGCCCAACAGCTTCTTTAACAAGAACCCGAGCATGGATGTTCCTGGATCCAAAGACGTATACAGTACTCACGCGTTCGCCGGCAACGGGCACCACCGAACCCTTACCAACGGCATGAACGGCATGAACGGTTCAATGGCGTGCTGTGGTCACTGAAGTGTTCGAACGTTGAACGTTGTCGTCGAAAGTTCCAAGGTCGATGTAGCTGAATTCCCCTTCAATGATCCTTTTCATTGCCTCGTGTATAACAAGTTTATGCTGCTCCTCGGTTCCTTGTCTCTCGTCTCTCATGTGCATGGACGTTTGTGTAGCATTTAATTCTACGTTCATGTCTATGCCAATCATCTTGTCCTTATACCTGCTAGCACCAATGATGGTCATATTGCCGTTTGCGCACCGCCCGTATGATGTCGTGACTTGAACCATTAGGTCGTGGAGCAGGTTGCTTTTGACCTTGATGAACTGCGGTGTACGATAGAAGGAACGCTGACATCGTCCACTGCCGTGACTTGACGAACTTGATTTCTCGTTTGTCATCTTCGCCTCGGATTATCCTGACATGAAGGAAATAGGAATAGGTCAGAGGCGGATGCTCAAGGGAGTCGTCGGTCAAACGAGGATCGGACTTATGATTCAAAATATCGAGTACAAACAAGACGTACGTACGATCCAAAATAACCAAGAAATGCCGAAATCATGATGCAGAGAACCCCATGAACAAAGCCATTCCAAAAAAAAAGGTTCAACACAACCAAGAGAGAGAGAGGATCTCGGAGGGGGGGAAGAGTCCCACTTTGGTCAAGAATTGCGTCAAGAGACCGCCGTTTCGGGTCGACACGATCCGGGAATCGGGAAAGGAAAAGGCAAGTAGTCGTATTCGCGACCGTGCACACGTCCTCACCCCCGCTCAAAAACGCCAATATCAGAAACTGATGGCGGAGATGCGGATGTAACGGCGGACGGGGGCAAGCCTTGACGACGAACACGACGGGCGACGCCTGAGCGACGTGTGGCCCCATCATCGTGATCCATCAGGGCTGTACCTCTCTGGCTCCTGTGCGCGTATCGATACAGGATTGGCCCCACTCGTGTAGTACGAGCATCGTCGGCCTTCCCGGCGTTAATACCTAGACATCGCGACGGGGACGTGTCGACGTACGCTCGGGGATGCATGGGCCTCTCGAGGCACTGCTCGTCCGTCTACCGTCCCATCTCGTCGGACTGTACTATGGCCAGAACATGTCTCGTCGAGATCGATGAATCGATATCTAGACCCGGCGCTGAGGGGGATAAAAAAAGGGTCGTTATCGTCAGACGAGATGACGTGGCTTTTTCAAGATAAACGTCGTGGTGCTTACCCCAGTACGCGGTACCACCCCCTCCCATCCGCAAGCCATGGTCCCCGACCCTCGTATCAGGGCCCGAGTCATGATCCATCGCCCAGGCTATAGAAAGGCATTCCAGGTCGTCGGCGGCGGGCATGTCCGCGAGCAGTTCCCGGTTGTCTGCGGGAAGCGTCGTTGGCGAGCATGTGTGTGGACGGATCATGTTCCACGCATCGCCGTCGGGCACGACGTCTGTTCCTGTGAGGGCGTGAAGACGATTGCGTGCCGGCAACGTCTCTTGGCCTAGTGAGAGAACCAGGGGCTGAGAGGGGGTGGGTTAAAAAGACAAGTCTCTGTTGGTAAGTAGACGGAAACCGTACCTCTCCGCTACTTGTGGTGCGACGATTGTAGCTGGTCCTGCGACGGCAGGACGGGTAGGGTTATCGTAAAGCAAGATGTCGAAGACGATGTCCATGTAGATGCGAGGCGCGCTGAAGATCAAGTAGAACGATGAGTGACGCTGTGTGGATGTTGGTATGGAAAGCGTGTCTCGTCCTGTTTTTATGCGATCCGGACGTCCTTGTGAATACAGAGCGTCGTTGTCGAGGGCCCGGGAGCACAATGACTCGCGGACAAAGTCCGGAAGGCCAAAGCTGGCAGACGACAAGATCTACAAGAGACAAAGGCGGTGAGAAATACAAGACAACAAGGCAGGCGTATATGGAATATTTATGCATAAATCAACTGTGAGTGCCGCAACTTCCCCGATGCAAAATTGCGCTAGCAGAGATGTATCATGGTTCCATTACAAAAATGATGCATGACGACGCATCAACTGTGGAACTGTTGCATCCGTTCTACGCATTCTGGTACATCAACCACGGAGCTGTTATAATCGCTCACCAGGTTGTTGTATCCGTTCCGCACTCAGTGATGCATCACTCATGCGGTATGTTTCACCACTTGTAGGCTGTAAACCTGCAATGCTAAATATAATATTCCAGGCACATGACGGTGATCCTACGCACGTCGCCTTCAAAATACACTCGGTGGCAATTATGTGCGGCAATTCCAAGGACACACATATGAGCATGCGTGTATATGCAGACCGTGCAATTTGTGCAAGCCAACGTACTCACGTGCGTGTGACCACAAGGGGCTGAGGGTAGGCAGCCCGTCTAGGAATTCCCGGATAGCGACCTACATATATTGAGACTCACCTTGCCCCTTGTGTATATGGGCGTGTCGGCAAAGGCAAGTAAATAAAAAGGAAAAAAGTGGGAGAACATTACCTTTGTCATGTGCTCAGTCGTTCCCCGGGTGCACTTTTGTTTGCGGTCACAACTTGTGACTGTAGTCAGAGATCATGGATAGCGATCGTGTCCCCCGATGGGGTCGGTCCAGTGTGGAACATGGACACGAGCAGCGAACGATATCGGGAGATTCGCGCGTACAAATGGGAGTGGGGTTCACAAGAGATGGATCCGACGTACCAGAAAGCTGGAGGACACTCTGGATCTCTGTGTCCACTATCGCAAGTGGGGAGATGGGCCAAACTTGCCAGCGCAATGACAACGGTTTATTGGCTGACACAGTGCTAGCAGGAGAACAGCTGACAGACGTGTATATTCATGACGGGGGTCCTGAATCCGGGCGCCTAGAACACAGTTCAAATGTGGCAGGATTGGAAGGCACGTTTCATACTTTACGACGTACCCCAAGCAAACGCCTACGCCTTTTTTCCATCACACCACCACCCATCCAAGAATGTCTCACCCGCAGTCGACGAAGAATCAGGAGAACGGCGAGTACCTGAGCGATAGCACGAAGAAATTCTGACGAGGACCCAGGTTCGAATGAAACCAGTGCGACTCACCGAAAAGACGCGAAACTTGTCGAAATCAACACTTCGAAGCTCATATATTCGCTCGCTTTCCTTTCTGAAGAGAATATTTTTGCAAGCGGCGATTGGGATGGCAAGATTCGATACTGGGGTGTGGAAGACGGAAAGGAAGTGGGAGAGCCAGTAGATGCGGGAGATACAGTCCACAGCGTCGCGGTCTCGCAAGATGGGCAATGGCTCGTGAGCGGGATTCGGGGTGGATCAGTCCAGGTGTGGCGAGCAAACAGCCGCACGAAGGAGAACGAGTTCAAAGTACACAGCGATTGGGTCCGTGCAGTCGACATCTCTCCAGATGGGACACAAATCGCCAGTGGATCTGACGACAGAACTGTCCGCGTCTCGTCGCTCCTTACTGGCGAGAAAATATTCAAATGGAAGCATGAGTACTGGGTTGTTGGAGTCAAATTCTCTCCGGATGGTCTTCGCATCGCCACCGCAACATTCAACAGAAGCATTCGCATCTACGACGGCCAAAACGGAAGCGTCATCTTCGATACGTCTATCCAAGTTGCTGTGTCTTTCAACACTTCGCTCGCCTGGAATAACACCAGCGGTAAACTATTCATCTCCTCAGATGATGGGAATATCCACTGTCTCCATGCCACCTCCGGGAAAACCATCACATCCTGGGAAGTCTCAGGAAGATATGGTGACATAGCGCTCGCAAAAAATGACAAATTTATTGCCGTAGCTCATCGTTCTGTGGTGTTGTTCTGGGATACTGTCACTCACGAGCAGATTGGGTCCACCATTCAAAGCAAGAGCGAAATTTGCAGCTTCGTCATGGCAGACAGCTGCGACTTTGTGATGGGCGGGGAAGGCGGAATTACGATTTGCAGTCTGCATGACATTCTTCCCTCTCATTATCTTGATACCGTATGTGCTGAACTCATTCATATGAATTCCTTCATGAAAAATCATCTCTTTGGCCCCTACAGATGTCTCACAAACACATCATTGCACACATGGAAAATGCAAGTCTGTCTCAATAGGGTCAACACTTATTCTAATTCCATCTCTTTCTCTCGTAGCTCGTCGATGCTAGTCCTGTGGCACTCAAGCCATGGAAGGAGGAAAAGCTACTTGAGGCGATCCAATTGCTGTCGCAAGAAATCAGACAGTCCAACAAAAGACAGTGCTTGTATGCTTGCCATGCCCTCCTCCGAGCACATCTTCATCAGTGGGACTCAGCCATCTGGGATGCTCAAAAGGTGGTTGTCCTTTCTTTCTCGTCCGCTCATTCACATTGATCATGTGTAAAGTCTATTGCACGCAAGCCGACAATACTGGCTTATATCGCTTTCAGCATGGCATTATTCGGCAAAGGAGATGGAGAACGTGCCAAAGAAGAATTTAATATGCTCTTTTGTCATTGCGACATGTTTGATATAGACATGTGCTTCATGTCTCTTGTCAAGGTTCATTTCTGACATCCGCTGTCGCCTATCTGTCCGTGACTCTCTGATAGGCAATTGTCATATTTACATTGGGAAACCACCAAGAAGGCATGGCACGTGTTACCAATATAATTACGCTCTGCCCAGGGGTGTCGTTATGCTACATGGTTCAGGTACAGCATCATCAGAACTGCTCTGTAGAATGGGCCTAACAATCTATTACAGGCACACATGCATTCAATTGTTCGAAGAATGCACATGCAGAAGCGTGAATATGATGTCATACTCAAATTGTTTGAACACCCAGGCAATCAAATGCCTTGTTGGTTTCTTCCTGATCCACAATCAGAAACCATTTCACTGGCAAGTCCATTTTCTCATCATGACGTCTGGGCTACTCACGCTGTATTAAGATGTTTGGCTGGACAAGCGACACACATGAACTGAGGTTCATTCATTATCAGCAAAAATGTGAGGTGCTATATGCTGTTCAGCACCAAGAGGAAGCAGTCAGCTTGTTCTGGATGGCATCCATGAACCTAGAGAAGCAATCAGGGATGAGAGAAGATGTCAAGAAATGGCTTCAAGGTGAGTGATGTTATCGTTGACGCAAAAATATTTGTATCGAACCATGATCTGCATACAGAGTTCTCCCAGCAGTGTGGGTTTTCGACAAGCATTGATACTTCAAAGCATCCTGGTCGCGTTCAGAGATTCATCGAGTACTTTCGACCATAATACTGGGGTTCTTGCATTGCTCGCTTTAGTTGAATTCACTCAGCTGTGTTTTCTTCTTGTATACTCACTTTGTTCATTGACCACTTTAGTCTGAGTCTCTTCTACTCCTGCATCTTTCTTATTCCAATATGGTTTCTCATGGAATTCCCAGTGAATGCAAATACCATTCATTGTTTTACAATGTCCATGACTTTTCATTTCTCATTGACCTTCGGCGAGCAAGCCGATGAACAACCAGCAATCATCCGGCGAGTCATCCGTTAACACATTAAGACGAATGGGTTAGGATATTCTATCACAAACGTGGATGTAAAGGTCGTAGTACCAATTGCCGTCGTGTACTCTTGTATCAGATGATGCAACTCGTGCCCCGCGGATGGACGACCGCAGCGATTCAACGAGGAAGACCCACCTTCCTCGTGCTTGCGCATGTACTCCAGATAAGCGGCAAGTATCATTTAAATTATATCAAAATGACGATTGCGTGATGCAATTGCGCAACGCTATCAAATAATCGAGGGTCAATACAAAGCACGAGCTATTGTAACCCGAAGTCCTGGATGCCAAAACATTTTGTGCATAATGAGAAACCATGTTGAGATCACGATCGAACAAAGTCGTACTATACGCTCCTTATTCTTCGCTTTATGTCAACAATGCTCATGGGAGTGTGCTCGCAAGACAGGCGCGACATGTGCCACTAAAAATTCATTCGACGAGCTCGAAAAAGTCGCATGAATGGGCTCACGGGCTGTGGTACAAGAGGATTAAGATTGTCAATGGGTATGAAAGAGAGCAAGCTGAACTGGAAGTCGAGGCCAAGCAGCGTCGGACACTGTAAAGAGTCCTCGGTTTTTCTCAGCTCCGACAAGCTCTGCAGGTTGTCGTCGGAAAAGCTGAGCCTCGCGCGACAAGATTGCCTCGACGGCGCCAGAGGTAAAGTGGGCTTCTTGAAGTTCTTTGCGGCTCGCTGGTCGGTGAAAAAGAATAGTAATTTATGTCAGAAAGAGACATTACGCATTTTGAACGTCATTGTGTCACCACTATTCAAACTTAAACTTGCACTCTCTGGGCTCATCTTACCACGTTTGATTAAACGTTTCCTCAAATTCGGCGATATCAACACGAGACGCGACAAAGATCGAGGCAGAGATCCCGTTCGAGGTCATGCAGTCCTCACCGCGCTCAGATACATGAGGAGTACCGAAAGAGGGACCGAGTGAGTTGCTCGTACATCGTATGTGTGGCCTTGCTGAGACGTGTCCCCGTCAGGAACGGGATGACGCTTGTACCTGCGAGCGCAAGGCGTGGGTCGTGCTAAATCGGAGTCAAAACCGCACTCTCGGAGGTACGTTTCATCAAGGTGTTCTGTTCGCGTATCGGATCTCTGACATTAAAAGGGGCTGTGCATTAACTTCGTAGACCCCAAGAAGCCGTCACAATGCCAGCCCTTCAGAGTCTCGTTCAACCGATTTAGAGCGGCCGACAAAGTGGCACCACTGCAAGTGGAGATCGCGCTCTCAGTGGTACGAACCGAGTGGCCATCGTCACCATTCACGGTCCTGTTCGCATAGTCTTGACCAGGAACGAAGAGAAAGATCCCGAGAGGAAGAGGCGCAAAGACAAGGTGATGAAGAGGGACAAGGACGAGAAGGGAAAAGGTGGGTCCCTGTATCAAGCATCTGTCAGGTTGACGATTCATTCGTCTTGTTAGATCAAACTCATATTTCACGAGAGTTCTCGGGATTTGGAGATGGATGCTGACAGAAGGGACCTGTTGCACTGGTTCCTGAATTCGACGTTCGACTAGACTGTTCATCGGTTGTAGGGGAAACATTGTACGTTTTAAACATCGATCTCGTTCACTCAGCAACGACTCTTTCTAGATTTCCATGTTCGACTGCTACTTCTCGGGTGACCAGTGACCTTTTGCGAGGCAGGCAAGAAATGCGGCGTCCCGGGGCTCACCCCGATTGCCCACTTCCAAGTGCCTCGCCTGTGATCTCCACGAAAACATCATCGCGTCGTCCTTCTAGGCTGCACAAACTGTGGCCGGGCTTTCTATACGAGGACATCGAGTCCCACGTTCTACATGCTACTTGCCGTCCGCATAGGTCTGCATTGGAGCACGCTTCAGCAAAGGTCGGACGAAGTAGTCTGTTCACGTCTTCCCTCATAGAATCATTGCGCCCCCGTGGAATCCATGAAATTACCTAGGCTACTTTGTTGGACACACTGGATATAAAAGGCAAACAACACCCTCCGTACGAAGGAACGAACGCGACGAGTGACCTACGTTCAAGGTATATTGAACGAAATAAAACTCTTGGTCATGGCTGGCAGCATCCGCGATATAACATTGGGCATTGAATGCTTCGTGAAATCGAAATCGGACATGTTCATCCTCAAGGGCGAGCAAGGTTTGCCTGTTTGGGACCAAATTTGAGGACCCGGTCCTGGACACACGTCTGGACAAGGCCGACGACGCAAGAGCATGTGTGCCCTCGAGCCTCATCCAAGGGTTCATTCATCCATTGATCTCGTTAACCTCGTTCGCATGGCGTCCTCGCTAAAACGCACGCAGAGGTCACCTTGTGATGCCATGATCTGGAGCTGGAGCGCTTCGATTCGCTCCTGTTCAGGTCCTCGACGCGATTGCCAGCTTTCACGCTTGTCTGTAGCGCTTAGGGGGCGCCGCCGCGTCTGCTTTATCATGCCATATAACGATGCGATGAGCTGGCTTGGAAGAGGTCGGAAACGAGTACGGACCCAACATCGCATGGTGGCATGGACGGAAAACCACTCGGACGTCGACCTGTCTTTGTGCATCTGTTATTTTGATCTTTCCGACTGTATGTCCGAGTCGCGTCCTTTCCTGCGGTCTATTGGCACGAGCGCAGACGTGGTACGACCCGGAAGGAGTAGCCGATGACGACCGTGCTCCGAGTCCTCTTTCGGACAAGACGGATTGTCGGTGTTCCCGTTTGGATACCGCACTTTCGGGACGGATCCGATCCAGGTTCTACATCCAGAGGGATGGGACGTTAATTCTGTGTTTTGTATGCCTGGGCATTTTTGACGACAACTTGTCGTATGTTGTGCAACGGAGCGTGAGCGTGTAAGTCGTTCAAGTTGTCGCGAGAATTTAACTGTGGGTTGAGTTGTTGACTTGCAAGAGGTCGCGAGGACACTGTAAACTTGACCGATCGGTCACAAATACACACGACGTGAGCATGAACGACAATGAAGATATTTGAAGCTTGAGAATGCGTATCCTAGTTTCTATCGTTCATTTCCATACTGTCATCACGTTGACGTCAAGCATGGTATTCCATTCCCATTTCTAATCAACTTGCGACGACGCGACCGTGGCCGCGAAAGTGACTAAAGACAGAACTCCACGAGGGTAATGCAACGGCGTGTCAACTCCAACAACGCTGTCGCCGGGGAAATGGATTCAGCATGGCAGTGATAATGCCGGTTCTTTTAGCGTGCTTGAGCTAGAAAGGCGACGCCTGTAAGGGCACGATGTACATAGATACAATACGGACCTGTATCCCTAGAAAGAGGAGTCAGCTGACGCTGCACAGAGCATTCGAGACTCAGGACATAACACCTAAAGTGAATTTGCGCCGCCTAAGTACAGTCAAATCTAGACCACGTCATCAAGTGATTGGGTGAAGCAAACCAGTGCATGCATTGATAAGGAACACGTGTATCTGGCAAACCTCAAGTAAGCGCCTACACGCCGTTCTTTCTATTATACCACCACCTATCCAAGAATGTCTCACCCGCAGTTGACAAAAGATCAGGGGAACGGCGAGTACCTGGGCGAAGAGCACGAAGAAAAGCTGACGAGGACCCAGATTTGAATGAAACCAGCGCAACTCACCGAAAAGAAGTGAAACCTGTCAAAATCAACACTCCACATACCATATGTTCGGTTGCTTTCCTCATAGAAGAGAAGAATTTTGCAAGTGGTGATAATGATGGCAAGATTCGATATTGGAGCGTAGAAGACAGAAAGGAGGTGGGAGAACCAATAGATGGGGGAAATTCAGTTGTCAGCATTGCAGTCTCGCAAGACGGGCAATGGCTCGTGAACGGGACTGAGCGTGGATCAGTCCAGGTGTGGGGGGCAAACAGCCAGATGAAGGTGACCGAGTTCAAAGCACACAATGATTGGGTGCATGCAGTGGACATCTCTCCAGACGGGACACGAATTGCCAGTGGATCAATGGACAAAACTGTCCGCATCTGATCGCTCCTTACTGGCAAGAAAATACTCAAGTGGACAGCCAGCGGCTTTGTGGTTGGAGTTAAATTCTCTCCGGATGGTCTTCGCATTGCCACTGCAACGGGAAGAATCCGAATCTACGACAGCCAAAATGGAAGGCTTCTCTTCAACACGCCTACCCGAGTCAGTTTGGGTCTCAACAATTTGCTCACCTGGGATAACACCAGCAGTAAACTGTTTGTCTCAAGTGATGGGAATATCTACTGCCTCCATGCCGTCTCCGGGAAAACCATCACATCCTGGAAAACCCCAGGAAGAAGCTGCATAGCGCTCACAAAGAACATCAAATTCATTGCAGCAGCTGATGGGTCTGTGGTGTCATTCTGGGATACCGTCACTCACGAGCAGATTGGGTCCACCACTGCCAAAGACAAGTACGACATCTTCAGTATGACCATGGCAGACAACTGCGACTTTGTGATGGGCGGGCCAGGTGGGATCACGATTCACAATCTGCATGACGTTCTTCCCTCTCGTTATCTTAATACTGTATGTGGTAAGCTTTCCAGGGAATTCTTGCATGACGAATCGTCTCTTTGGCTGCTACAGATGTCTCACAAACCCATCACTCCGCACATGAAAAATGCAAGTCTGTCTCAGTAGGGTTGACACTAACTCTAACTCCATCTCTTTCTCTCATAGCTCGTTGATGCTAGCCTTGCAGTACTCAAACCGTGGAAGGAGGACAAGCTGCTCAAGGCGATCCAAATGCTGTCACAAGAGATCAAACAGTCCGACAAAAGACAACACTTGTATGCTAGCCGTGCTCTCCTCCGAGCACGTCTTCACCAGTGGGACCCAGCCGTCCAAGATGCTCAAAAGGTGATTGTTCATTCTTCTTGTCCACTCATTCACATTGATCGCGTATAAAGTCTATTGCACGCAAGCCGACCATACTAGCTTACGTTGCATACAGCATCGCATTATTTGGCAAAGGAGATGGAGAGCGTGCTAAAGAAGAGTTCAACATGCTCTTTTGTCATTGTGACGTGTTTGATGTAGATATGTGCTTCATGTCTCTCGTCAAGGTTCATTTCTGACACTTGCTGTGGCCCATCTGTCCATGACCCTATGATAGGTGATCGTCATATTTACATCGGGAAACCACCAAGAAGGCATGGTGCGTGTCACTGATGTAATTATGCTCTGCCCAACAGTGTCATTGTGCTACGTGGTTCAGGTACAGCATCATCATAACTGCTCTGTAAAATGGGTCTGACAATCTATTACAGGCACACATGTATTCAATTGTTCGAAAAATGCACATGCGGAAGCGCGAATATGATGCTGTACTCAAATTGTTTGAACATCCATGCAGTCAAATGCCTTGTTGGTTTCCTCCCAATCTGCAATCACAGACTATTTCACTGGTATGTTGCATTTTCTTATCATGAGGTCTGGGCTGCTCACACTGTATCAAGATGTTTGGCTGGTCAAGCGACACAGATGAACTGAAGTTCATTCATTACCAGCAAAAATGCGAGGCACTGTATGCTGTTCAGCGCCGAGAGGAAGCAGTTGGCTTGTTCTGGACGGTGTCCATTGACCTAGGGGAACAATCAGGGAT
>JBBPMJ010000116.1:0-68591 GCA_038090255.1 Austroboletus niveus
ATTTCCACAAGGGCGTGGTTTCAGAATCAAAGCTGAGTTCCTTTGTCTGCCAGTTGATGCGGGAGTTGTATTGACGTAACCAATCAAATCCTAGGAAAACCGCCTGAGAGGATAAATGCGTTACTGAGAAGGGGATAGCGGATTGGTGGTCTCTGATAGCCACTTTCAGATCTACGTAATGTGTGATTGATCCTTCAGTGTTGGCGGTTCCGTCGGCATTGTAGACTGGTATTGCCCGAGGGAATGGTTTTTGTTCTAGTTCATGTTCTCGTACAAAGTCGATGTCGATTGCGGAGGCCATACACCTGGAGTCGATGAGTGTGATAGTGTCAATCTCTTTTCCCGAGTCAGATCTGAGTCAGATCGGGATCTCGAAGGCGTTTGGAGAAGGTTTCTTTGTTCGATATCGGGGTTTTTGAGTTAGTTTGAGTAACATGAACTCGGCTGCGTCGTGTGAGGTGTTCCAGAGGTCCACGATTAGCTCAGCGTTTACCTCGGAAAGGCGAGTGTCGTGGACGAATGCTCATAAATGAGTGATGAGGCGTTCGTCGGGGGTGTCATTGGCAATTTGCTTGATCCATTGAGTGGATCAAGGCTTGATTGTGGATTTCCATCCGCGATCCTTTCTTGTAAGGATCGTTTTTGGCAGATCCATTTCCTTTCTACTTACAACCTGGGTCTTTGTCTGCCTTTTAATTGCATGTTCCCCGGACGGAACAGAGGCTGTAACACCCAGAGGGGGCGAAGGTACATTTGGCTGTTGCATAGCCGGCAAACTAGGACCTAGGCTGCTTTCGCAGTCATCGATATCTGAGATCTGATCTACATCAAGAAGGGAGAATCTGTTAGCAACATGACGAGGGGAATTAAGCACAGTTTTTGGTACTGCCGCGCCTTCCTTAGGCTTTGTAGCCCGGACGCCCCTAACCATAACATTACAAGTACAGATTCTAACAGGTGACGTACCTTGAGAACGAGGCGATCTCATTCCTCGTCCTCTTCGACAAAATCCATTTCATCCGCTTCTCGAACTGTGGTTTCCAACTCTTCCAAGGTCAAGTATTCAACGTCGAGTCTGCGGACTTTGATATTTCTTGAGCCGGAGCTCTTTTGAGGATGGGCGGCACAAGGCCATGCAGATGTCTTGCCTTCCTTGGCACACCAGAAGCAAGTTCCAGTTGCTCGCGCTTTGGACATGTCCATGGGAGCGCCTCAGCCTCCGAAAACTCCCGTGGTTTCCGGGGTCGCGGTGTGAGGTTTGACGAATCTAGTAGGGAATTTGACCTTAGGTCGGGGAGGTTCTACGTGCAACCCTTTCTTTCTTTCGGCGATTTCTGTTAGCAACTGCCCAGTGGCAATGAGTCATCTACACCATTCGGCATAACTACCGATATATCGGGTGGTCATGTTCATGTCGGAACATTCAACTTGTTCAACGAGCGCGTTGTGTGCGTTGGTTCGGAGGAGTCGTACAAGCTGTCGTCCGTTGGCGATCTCGGACCACTCGGCTTTCATGATGAGGTTTTGTTGCTTATTAAGGAAATCTTCGATCGTCATGGACCCTTGTTTGAGGTTGATGAGGTCGGTCTCAGCCCTGGCGGATTCGTATACAGGCTTGAAACTGGGGTCGATGAAGATTTGGAAGAAGGCGCGTGCCATATAGTTTTCGTAATCAATGTCACGTTCTATGAGGAGGGTGGCAAAATCTTCTGCGGGTCCATCGGCGCAAAAGCCTAGGAACATCTTGATTTCTTCGGCATCTGTGACTGGTCGTTCGAAGCCCAAGAGGTAAAGCTTGAATTTGGCTTTCCATTTGGTGTAGTCTTCGGGTCTACCGGTGAAGGGGGGAGGTTTCTCAATGTAAGATTTGCCGAGTTTTGGTATCGCGGGTTCGGGATCTACATCAGGTGCTTTATCTTTCTTTTTTGATGGGCCGCTTGGTACGGTTGGAGGCGTAACGGTGTTTGCTCCATATTGCGCCACGTATTGGGTATATTCGGCATATTGGTTGCAGAATTCCGCGAAGGTTGTAGCCAAGGGCCATGTATGAAGAGTAGGTGTCATGGGATCGGCGGTAGAGGTGAATTCGGTTGCCATGGCCGGAGGGGTGTTGACTCGCGAGGGAGTGCGACTAATGATAGGTGGCGGGTAAGGATAGCCAACTGGAGTGGTTCGGTCTCCAGAAGACAAGTGCAGCAGTCTGCGTGGTACACGCGGGGTATGTCGAGGTGAGGGATTGTTCGAAATGTTGGGCGAATGTGAAAAAAACTGTAAAGGTAAAACTACTTTATCTCCTTTTTACCACTCTTCCTTTTCCTTGATTTCGGCTTCTGAAAAGAAGGTTGAGTGTTGCGTATTACCTGGTGGTTACCTGGTCGCAAGCACTTGTGAGGGATGAGAGGATTGGGATTGGAGTGGAATATTCGTGGGGATACCGGGCGTATACGTTGAGTCTGGTAAGCCGGGTGATGAGCTCGATGTCTTCCCAGGGATCGCGCCAGTATGGATCAGTAGTCGGAGTCGGAGGAGGTTGAAGTAAAACTTCTAGGCGTCGTTGTTCGATTATGCCAAGTCGATGTGACTGGATAACCGGATCCGATATGCCTGGGGGCGGGCGTGAGAGCGATAGGAGAGAAGGCGGCGAGGATGTATTGGTTGGGTAACTCAGGGTCGTCGACAACTGTCCCTTCGTCGGAGTGCAACGAATCTTCGTAGACAGTTTGCTCGTCTTCGGATGAGGCCTCTATGTCTGTCGTGGAGCATAGGGGTTGGAGAGGAAGGGGCGGCTGCAGCGCTGGCACTACGGCAACGGGCTCGACAGCGAGAACACGGTATGCAAGTTGGAGGTAGGTGAGGATGAAGACCAAAGCGAGGCCTTCTATGAACGTGCAGGTGGTGCGGACCAGGTCCAAGGCAGATGATAAACAATCCAGCGTACGATCTTCCTTATCAAGCTGATCAAGAGAAAGAACAAGGCGATCACTTTCTTGATGGCTCGGTAGATACGCCTGGTGTATACCGTTAGTGCCGGTGATGGAAGTCGAAAGACTTGCTGCCATCGATTTGTACGGCGAGGATGCTCTGCTGCCAGTGCGATAACTCAGCGACTCAGACAGCCAGAGGGCAGGACATGAAAGCAGGGAGATGAGGTGTCGACGGAGCATTGACCGGCGTTGTACAACGGGGTGCGAGCAGCGATGAGGGTCGGGGTAGAAGTTGGTGGTGAGGAAGGGATAGGTGGTCGACGAGGTATGAGCGACGTAAGAAGACGCAGCATGAATGACGGCGATGGCGTGCGGGCAAGGTAGGAAGGTTACTTTCAGTTTTATATCAGGACTCGATGAAAGGTCCTAGGTTGCCCTAAGGTTACTCGCAAAGACAATGAATAAACCGAAAGTAAGGAGCTCCTACGATGAGCATCCGCCTTATATACATGAGTACGTGGTCCGTGCACTAGGTATAGGGCAGGCAAGATCTCCTACTATGGTAATAGTTCGTGGAATGACCATGGAAGGTCGTGGAACAATATCTGCACATGATATGGATGAGTAAGAAGTCACGTGAGAGTGTAAGTATGAGTAAGCGAAAAAGATCATGACAATAAATCCCATGACAACAAATTGAACCAGAAAAGAGACAGCATATGTGCCATACATTTTCAAAGTCGTGAGCAGGCTCAATGCTGGGATCCAAGAGTCGTCCCAATTAATGGCATCCTAGTAGTCTGGAGTTGAGTGTTGCGTTTGAACCATGGTGAAGAAATCCCATGACGAGCGAGATGCAACCGTCTTGAATAATAGAAGAAAACAGGAAGAAAAATTCTGAGCTTGACATCGAACGGGGATAAGTCTTGTCATCCGACAGCGATCACGCAATACTTGGCCACAACGACACTACACCAACAACAGCACTCATCAACGGTATCCATTGGAGACTCTAGTCCTTATAACGTACTGATTGTTTTGAAGGGCATGCAAAGAAAAGCACGGGAGCCTCGATACGCCAGGCAAAAAACAAATATCGATCACCGGCTGGCCGTTGGGCTTCAATGTGACCGTCAATCTCTTTGTCGTCGAGGCACAATGAAGTTCTTCCTGGAGGCCTCTTCATCAGATTAGGCTAGCATGCCTCACTTACATGTGCTGATAGAAGCATCCGTGGGTGCAATCTTCTTGCCATTACCGATTTAAGCTAGATAGACTAGTGTCTGATTCCTCAGTTGACAGGTTGGTTCGGACTGATACCGATACATTATATCGGTTTCAAAGTGAAAGTGAAAGTTCTTCGGCTTCTGTTTTTCGGGAAAGTTTGTCTTAAGAACGCAGACACGCGAAATGGTAATCGCATTAGAAGGCTACTACCACGATTCCGTGGCTACAATACGCCTACACTGCAGCGTCTATCGCATGCTTGTTAGGTGGAAGGACCCTGGCACATGTTCATAGAACGAACCTGTTTGCAGATACACTGTTAAACCCACCCCATACAGTGGCAGGTCACCGGCTGGTTCTTGAGATCGGTAGTTTCCTGTTGCGAAACACATGATGTAGGTCGGCACAAAAGTAAATTTATGTTCATAGGCTGGCAGAGTAAGGCGAAAGACCCAACTGACAAATAGAGTCCATGGGTACCCATCTAGTTTCAGAGCCAGTCCAGATAGACTCACAATTACTGCGTGGCTTTGCGCGCAAGGTACCTTTTTGATTGGTTCGGATCTTTCGATTCTGCGATGAACTAGTTCGCGTTTGCAAGACGCTTGGTGGCCTTAACCTTGCGGCAAGTAAAACATTTTCGCTAGTTGTTGGCCTGCGGGTCGCTATGAGGTACGAAGATTGACGCCCGCACCCTTTTTCTGGTTGTCAACAACCAACGCTATCATTTGCCCTCCTCCTAGACCATGTTCTCAATAATTAACTCCTTGTTCCCTCTCTGAAAGAAACTCAAGCGAATGGTACACGATCAAGACCTCCATCAATTAACGGCTTTATGCCAATGACCTCATGTTCGGCCACGTCAACCAGCGTCCAAGCCTATCATGCGACATGGCCAACGGACCATGCCATTGGAATTGGCATATCACTTCAGACGCCTTCCCTTAGTGAGGTCCCCACAAGCTTTTGGCGCGTAAGGGCCTGGCAAGTACTTGTATAAATATGCTCGACCACCGATCTTCCCCAGTACAATCCGGTCGACCTAGACATGAGCAACACGCAGAATGATGCAAGACTGGCAGTAGACAGCCAGAATGCGTATAATCAAAACTGGACAATATGGGTACGTATGCTTTGTTCACTCTCTTGACCCTTCTCAACGCAATCCATGACAGGACCAGCTCGATTTCAATAAAATCCTTATTGACGAAAAAGAGGTTGTCTGCCAATGGATAGACTACCAGACACCGTGCGGCGAAGTGGTAAAGGGAAGGGACCTCAAGGCCCATTTGCACGGTAGTCACAGAGTCACGAACGACCTGCAACTCTATACGTGTCTCTGGCGAAAATGTTCCGCCAGGCCAATGAAAAAGTCTAGCCTCGAAAGACACGTGATAGAGCAGCACAATCCCGTGAAGTGGGCTTGCCCGCTCTGCCCGGATACGTTCACGAGGGACACGACCTTGTCCAGGCATATGTCACAGAACCATGCACATGCATAGCTTCTTGTAAGTGTGTCATTCCCTATATACGATAGGGATATGATAGCAAATTTCAGGTTATTATGTTGTAGTCTGTGGATCACCCCGACGCTCTTCATTCACACATGCATACACTCGCTTACTATGGCCCAACTTTATAATCTACTCTAATGGTGGACACAGTGCGAACCACTCGCGCTTATTTCTCCTGATACGAACTGAGTTTCAAGCGCTGTGTATTAGTTTAATTTGGTTCGTTCTAACTGAGATCTGTCTGAGTGCCCGTGGCTCTGGGCTAGCCATGCAGTGAAAACCAGTTTCCCCACGTATCCGCCCGGCAAGTTAAGCGCAAGCCAACTTGGCTCAGGTCACCTGATATCCTAATTAGTAAGTTAATTTCGCCATGTGGGATAACGGAGTCATACCTCGTGGGTTGGCAAAACGCTGCACGCTTGGTCGCAACGTTTTGATCGTTCTTTAATTTTCCAGCTCATCAACCAATTGCATCGTTATTATCTCGATCCAAGTTAATTTTACAACATGCGCACATTGTGGTTGGTAGTATCTACTTTAATGTACAGTTATAACGTGATCACGCATTCTAGAATTTGAACTTCCATGGTTGGAGTCATACATGGTGGTTGGTACCAACAGCGCCCACTAGCGATTATCTGACGTAGAAGATCTAATGGCAGCATGGCACATTTTGACACACCAGGTGGCCATTGGCAGGGTGGCCGATTGGCTACTTATCCGTGAATCTCAAAGAGAGGATAAAAGGTCGGTGCATCAATGGTTTAAGCACTGATCATTTACAGCAAAGTCCATCGTACAACGATGTCGAATATCTACAGCGAAGACGAATATTCGAACAATCATCTTTCCTTTGTTACTGGACTTGAGCTTCATTCTTAGTGAGTCTTCTGTAAAAACCAGTATCAAAATAGTCTTTATAAAAGTTCCATCGCAGTTTCGCGCATCATAACCATGCACCTGGCTTGTCACAAATAACACCTCAATCTGGTCAGTAAATTGTGCGGACCCTCGTATGTTTATCGAGAAGTGACGATTTTCAGTGTCAGATGTTCCATGCATACCACAGGACAACACTCTAGGCTTGTATGGAATACACGAGGCCGTTTATCCATATGTAACGGGGCAGTGGGATGGAGCTTCATTCTCTGGCCATTTAGCTCCTTCCGAAAGCGCGATGTCCTCGCAACCCATCTATTCGGATATCCCTACAACACTGCCGCAAAGTTGTTCTGTTTGGAAACCGACGGCTCGGACCGCTCGCTCAGCAGGAAAAGGCGCCAACGTAGCTAGATCACTCACAGCTTCTCGCTCCGTCATTCCTCGCATGAGTCACATGCCTTATCCTACTCGCGGGCTCGACAGCACCAGACGGCGAGCAGTCACATCTAATTTTGACTCCGTTCATTTATGCCAATGGTCCGATGACAACGCCCGAGCGTGTAACGAAATCGTGGCCAACGACAAGCATGCCATCAACCACCACTTGAAAGCCGCGCATGGGACGGCGACGAATCAGCGTCCCGAATCTGATAGAGCAGCCGTAACGCCGGCCCAAGTTCGTTGTCTGTGGAAAACGTGCCAAAAGACGATGCGGAGGGAGAGCGTCGCGCGTCACATTCTTGCTGTGCACTTGCGGGACAAGGTGTATTGCCCGAATTGCGGGCTTGATTTCGCCCGTGTGGATTCGTTGCAGAGGCACCAGAGAAGATGTGCTGCAAAAGGAGTGGACGGGTCGATGGAGACCTTGCAGTCACTTCAAGTCGTAGGCTGACTTGAATCCTCATTCAGGGCTTGCCGAGAATTATTTTGCTTACCTGTGTCATTCAGAATAATTTCTTGTCTTAGAGCCTTTTTTTTTCTTTTTACCTAACCACTTCTCCATATGCACGATCGTTGTATGTACATGCACGCTCAGAATAACTGATTATTAGCTACAACGGAATACGATATTTGCTACGACGTTACGCGTTCCTTCCCGCGTACTTGACTCTACCCCGCAAAACCTCCATTAGCAATCCTACTGCGGAACCCTCCTTCTCCCCTTGCCTTTCTTTCTTGCCCTTGTCCCTCTCCCCTCCATGAAGGTTTGCAGACCGTCGCTTTTCCGCACTACCTCCTTCCATATCTTGGCGCGAACGTGCAAATACGGGCGTCGTTTGCAACGCAACAGCGGGCATCGAAAACCGTTTCCGCCGCCTCGCCGTGTCTTCCCGCGAAAGCACGTCTTCACTTTCCTCCGCGGGGACCTGCTCTGTTGCTACGAAGCGGTGCCCGTCTTGAATCGGAGAACGGGAGGATCCCTCAGGCAGTGGATTGTGGATTTCCTCAACCTCCCGAACGAGTTCGTCCCCTTCGACTTCGTCTTCCCCTTCTCTCACTGAACCGAGACCAGCTCCAGGAGCGCTCGAAATTGAGGAGGGTATACTAAACCCGCGCTCGTGCAAAGTAAAATCTTCGAGAATGTCGTGATAACTCCGCGGGCGCGCCGACGGGCGGACCCGAATTGGGCGCGTCGGAATGTACTCGTGCTCTTCTTGGCTTCCGCTTGATGCGTCCGCAGGAGTGCAGCCAGGAAGAGAAGGTGTCTGTGATTTTGTTTCCGAGTCCCCAGAAGAGATGCGAGGGAGATGGACAATCCGCCTTGAAGGGCTACTTGGAGCACTTCCGTGTCCTTGCGTTAGTCCGTCCTTCAACGGACTCCCTGCTTTTGTTGGACTCGTACTGAGGCGCGATTTCCGAGAAGAGCTACTGCTCAATGCGACGCGTGAGGGACTAGAAACGAGTGCTACTCGGGAAGGGCTCCGACTCAGGCCGTCCACGTTGAGGTTAATGTCCATAGCCATCAGCGCTTCGCTGACGTCTTTGCCGACCGCTTGACGGGAAGGGATCGATAACCATGGATGAATGTCATGAAGCTTGTCAGGGTCCTCTTCGGCTTGAGGTGTAGAAGGCCGGTTTGATGGCGTCCTGGTCGAGGACGGCGGTGGCGTTGCGGGAGACAAGGATTCAATACCAGTGCGGGAGGATGCGGTGAAGGGAAAGGCTGCTTCATAACACTCTTCGCAAGCACGAGAAGCTTTCGCCTTCTGCCTCCTGAATACTGGCGATGCATTATCCTCTTGGGTTATATAAAAAGTCTGGGAAAAATGGTTAGGCTTCCCCGGCTGTAGGTCCCTGGATTAGAAATTACCTTGTCAGAACATGCCGAACAAACGACTCGCCCACAGAGTCTGCAGTGATGTTTCCTTCTCCAAGCACCCCCACCTCCCGTCTTCTTCCCAGGCCTCTCATTTCCGTCCAGTGTCGTGCCTAGTTTTTGCACACCTTCATTGAAGGAATTTCCTTTCCCAAACCCCCATCCAAATACGTCACCCAACCTCAGGTCCAAAACGAATCCAAATAGCCGTCCACACCTCATACAGCTGTCCGTCTTCGCATCCGGTATCCAAATAGGAGGGAGAAAATTGTCCAGCTGCGCACGACGAGAACGAGACTTCCTCATCATCGATGAACCTGCCAAAGGATTTCCTACAGGGGTCTCGTGAGCATCTTCTGTTTCTTCGACCTGTTTTTGAGGGTCCCCGTCGTCGCTCTCACTTGCAAATGCGCGTAATGCGCGCCTGAGATGAATGCCCGAAGTACTGGCTGAAAGGGTCGAGTCCGGATTTGACAACGCAAGTGCTGCTAGACGAGCAGTACGCGCACTTCGGATAGAATCAGCCCACAAACTGAGACTATTAGGATCCTCCGCGCGAGACGTGGGTGAACCTTGATATATAAACGGATGAAAACTGACAGACGAAAAGCAAGGGTAACGCTCACCGTGGTACAATGCAAACGATCCCTCCGGGCTCAACACTTCAACTTTCTCCTCGCCTCCAGATCCCACACCACTCAGCCGATCCACGACCACGACCACCTCCATGTCAACAAGACTCATCCAACCCTTGCACAACCATTTTTCTTCATCATTTCCACCGAACGCATTAATTGACGCCCTCCTCCTATGAGGGCTATGACCACTTCCGTCAGAAACGAGGGCGCCTATACCAATTTCTTCGCGTTCGAGCCATACCAAGTAATCACTAAGCAATAAGAACTCGAACGGTTTGCGTCCCGCTCCGTCACCTTCGCCACCAGACCGTATCAGCGTACCACGCTTGATAAGATTCCTTCCCGGCGTAACAAGTGGAGTTAGTACGGGCGGCAAGTCGCGTGTGTTGCGTTGAAAGGATATCAACGCGAGCGTTTGTGCATGCGCAGCGAGCGACGTATTGAGAGAGATGGTGACTGTACATGATAGACTAATCAATCATACACCGTAATTTGAGTCCCCTAGACGTACTTTTCTCGACCAAACCTCGGGCTCCTTGCAACTTCTCCCATTCAGGGTCGTCAGTATCAGTTGCATCCAGCAGATCTTTGAGCAATAAGAGGTATCGGGGGCACCGTTGTACGGGTGTGAGAAGGTAATCTGCCAACCTAAGATGTGCGCACACGGGGTGAGCTTCCTGCGCTCGTAAAAAGACAGAAAATGCAGGATTTGTCGTGGAAGACTGCGAGAGTGAGGTTAAAAGGGCCAATGCGGTAGGAAATGCGGTGACAAATGGAGCATAGAGGGATAGATACGGAAAATGCCCGAGAAGCAGAGATGAAAGGGACGTGGGAGTGGACTGTTGGACGCGTCTGGACAAGGCAGCAAAGAACGCGTGGTGAAAGTTCCAAATGTCGATAAAGTTTGAGAAGAGCGTCGTTATCTCGCTTCGGGTCAATAATGGTTTAGGTGTGTCGAGTGATAAAAGGATCGGCGTCAGAAAATGCTGTCCAAAAGAGGGGTTGAACAGTCAATCGTCCGGTACGGCAGCGCATATATGCACATACATTGTAAACGAGATCTAGTCCATCAAGGTAGGATTTCTCGGTAGCGTAGAACTCGGAGATGATTTTAGAGCGCTTTGCCTGTTTGTCGTCGTCTGCCTGGGTTCGTTTGTGGGGCCTTGGGTTAAGCGACCTGCGCTTCGCCCGACGGTGCGGGTGCATTCCTGATTCTTCTGCAAGCGAATCATATGACGCGATGCTTGCGACAGACTGTCTGTGTACGCTAGGGGCAGCCGGGAGAGAGATGCGGCGAAAAGGAAGGTGAGGAAGAGGGAGTGGTGAGATGGGAATGGACTCTGAGGTAGGAAACGAAACGAGGTGAGAGGGTTTGCCCGACATCGCCTGCCACGGTGGCGACGATCGGCTCGCACTTGAGGATGGCGGCTTTGATGGAGACGGATGGGACGAAGAGCACACCTCTTCCGGAGTAAAGTTGTGTCATGCAAACCAAGTCTCAGTCTGGCATCAGATCCCTCGAGTCCAAACTTGGAAACTCACCCCCTTTGGAAAACACGGCGCTACAAAAAAATGTGTGGCCAACGTGGGGATCGAACCCAAGACCTTCGCGTTATTAGCACGACGCTCTAACCAACTGAGCTAGTCGGCCTCGCCGAATTACCGTATTTATCTGACTATAATATATAACATTCCTTAAAAAGAGGATAGATGAGGTAAAAAATTCTTTGGCCAACGTGGGGATCGAACCCAAGACCTTCGCGTTATTAGCACGACGCTCTAACCAGCTGAGCTAGTCGGCCGGTGCGGCTCCGTTAAATTTGTTTTTAGATAAGCGCCTCATGTGCCTCAGGCCCTCATGTCGAAAATCAGCCGAACGGTCAAAGCGGAAGGCGGTCCATTACAGATAAATCAGTGGAACAAGCTACGTACGTCCAGTGGTGAGAGATTTAAACGCTTGCCTACATGTAGATAGGCCCGAAAAGGTGAAGCAACAAAGGTAAACCATGTGCGTCATAGGAAATAGGGGTGTCTAATGGTGACACACCACGCCCCTAGTTCTACTTTTTACACCTGACTCTCATCTCACCAACTCAACTTACCAGAACCTACAAATGTCTTCGACTGTCAGATCCACTTTTCGTCGCCGAGGAAGACTGTGCACTGATAGCCTTTGTAGGAAACTTCCAAGCCAAACCCATCCACTCAGGGCCCTACCCCGAGCTGTGGTAACCCGAGGTGCACTTGCGGAACAACGTGCGTGACCAAAATACGCGTTCACGTTTAATGCCTGACTGCAGCATTCAGCTGTTCCTGCAAGCAAGGCGAATGTGGATGTGGAACGGGATGATTTTGGATATGGAGCGTCTGTTTTGGGAGGTGCCCAGGACCTCGAGAGTAGCGTGTTGTATTGATGAAATGTTTTAATTTCGCTCGACCGTGAAAGAATCGTTACTGCGGCAAATTGAGGAGCCTGATCCGGCGGCACTGCCTAGGTGCCGTGCCGCATCTGATTTGTCTTGCACGCGGCGTCGGCGGCCCGTATGTCGAAAACCATCCTGCGGAGGCCTGTACTTACACATGAAAATTTCTCACTTATCCGAGACACTGTCTTGACTGCGCCGCGCCAGCTGATACTCGCTTATGAGCTATGCTTAGTCCGGGGAACGTGACAATAAATTTCCGTTGGTGTCGGCGTTCATTCATTCCTGTAGTGCAGCGCGAACCCGCCACCGGGTTCTACATAGAGTTCCTCGGCAGTTTCGCCCGCTGCTAAGTATCTATAATCGGAGGAATTTACCGTGGCGGTGCTAGACATTTCACCGATTAGCCCGTTCGCATGTGACATGTCAAGGTAAAATCCTTCGTCAAAAGGGTCCACGAACCCGCCATATAGCATAATGGGATCCGCCTCGCAACCGAACCACCGCGCTATTCCCGAAACGAACTAATTCTTCCATCTAGAGCACGATCAGTTTACAAAGTGGCAACCACGTTGAATCAACATCAACTCACATCCTGACCGTCCGATCGCGGCCTCCGCTGACAACCTTGTCCGCCACAAAATCGACGCAATATACTTCATCTGTGTGTCCCGGAAGATCATTTTTGAGTTTGTATGTTTTAAGGTCCCAGATCTACACAAGTAAATGTTGAGTGAGTGGACGATCAAGCTCGGTACGCATCGTACTTTGATGGTGTGATCTTTGCTTGCGCTGACAACCATTCTCGAATCTGCGCTCCATGCAAGGCGATATACGGCGCCAACATGGCCCCGAAGTGTGGCCACAAACTTACCCATAGCCCCTAAGTGATAAGCGTCGGGATTAATGCGTAACCCAACCACCTGATGATAAGAATAACGCACCAGATCCTCCCGTGCAGTCCCAAAGGCGTACTGCGCTATCCCACCCCGCACTCGCTGCCCACCGCCCATCAGGCGAAAATGCAACATGCGATATTTGCCGTTGATGACCGGTGAGCCGATTGAGGGGTTTTGATTTATTGCCTCCGGGCTCGGATTCGGATGAAAACAGCGACCACAGGAAGAGGGTATGATCATCAGATCCAGATATCAGGAGCTCGGGAGTCCGAGATACGAGAGCATCATATCGTTTCAGTGCAAGTGTCTGAGCTATAGAGGGGTGAATCAGATATAAATAGCTTATCATTGTGAGAGAAGAATACCTTCTTCGTCAGATGCGGGTCGCTTTCCGGTATGGTCGAAAGGACCAGTCCGAAGTACAAAGTCGGTATTTAGGGCGAGAGTGGTGACCCAGTGTGCGTGGTCCTTGAGGGTCATCAGTTGCTTGCCCTTTGAGATAATCAGATAATCAGCAATCCTGCCTAATCGGTAGTGAAAAGTGCGACCCCTTGTGCATCCCACACCCTCAATGTGCGATCGCTGCTTGCGGTATAAAGCACGCCTTTTCCGCCTTTGTCTCCACCTCCCCACTTGACGACATTGACGCTGGCTGCGTGTCCGCCAAGGGTATACTCGAGCCTTCGGGTTGCCGTAGACCAAACACGGACAGTTCCATCCTTGGATGATGACGCGAGACGGGGTGCAGTCGGGTTTCTAAACCATCATGGACATGTGGAAATTGAGGGTCTGGAGTGCTTACATGTGTACCGGTTCCCAAGCGAGCGATGTCACCCACTTGGAGTGCCCTTTCATGGCATCCCCAATCGGTTTTCCGGACTTGGGGTTCCATAGTCTCACATGTCCGTCGTGGCCGCCACTAGCAAGCTTACGCTCGATTGGGTCCCATTCGACACAGAGGACCCAGCCAGTGTGACCAACGAGGGAATGAGACGGCGTTTCGGTGTTAAGGTCCCACAACCGGACGTGAGTGTCGCCGGAACCTGTGGCGAGGAGGGCGCCAGTCGGGGAGAAAGAAGCACACAATATAGGAGAAGAATGGCCTAGACCGGTGCCGTTAGATTACCGTCACATGAGAGAATGTGGTCCATGATCGATGCGGCGCATGGTGGAGAGCAGACATACCTGATAGGGTGCTCGAGCAGCGTGTCGCAGGACGTACTTTGAATATGGACTGTGGCGCACATCGAACGACGAGGACGTTTTCCTCTGAGAAGGCCCGCGATGGGTGATTAAGCACGTCCTCTTGTATCGACTTGGAGATGACGATGCGGGTTGGAGCGTTGGGCTTTGTCACATCGTCTGGCAAGGCGATGTGGAATGCGAAGGGCACGTGGTCGTCGCCTTCCTGCGTAGTATGTGGATGTCAATAGGATAGACGATGAATGTGGCTTGCCTTTGTGCGCAGCTGATTCACGAGCAGTTCAAGGGTCTCTCGAGCAACGTTTGCCGGGAGATTGATTGCAGGCGTAATCGGTGCACCATCGTGCTCATTTACGAACTGAACGATGACATTCGGCGAGGGCTGTGGTGGTTCCGGGTCGGGCTCTGGAACGCCGTGATACGCCTTTTGTCTTTTCGGTGGAGGAAGGAGCGTTGCCATGAGTCTGATTCGGACGAACGAAAAAAAAAGAAACAAAAAAAAAAGTATAGCCAAATTAGTAATGCCCCCTGTTCTCGCAGTGTGGCGATGTTTGATTGATCTATGGCTGAGGATCACTTTGACCCTTTCCTCATATCCACCGGCAGACAGAAATGGCCGGTGCACGTGATGTGGTAAGAAGGCGTTTAGTCAGCTGAACGGAGCTGCGCCCGGACGCCCCGTGGTGATGCAGGCTAGCGGAGCGAGCCAGAACACCTTTCATGAGAAACCGGCCGAGGAGGTTGCATGCGATCGCCGGGAGATGTTGTACCTAAGGGGGTTAGTGAGATACGGTCTATTCTGGGCGCGAGAACGGTTCAGCGTTGGCCTCAATTGTTGTATGTACTTATGGGTGGTTGTGTAGGTCAAAGCACGGGTGTCTGCCATGGCAATTGGGCCTGTCAGGCAGTTGAATGTTTTGAGATGTTCCTAGCCCTAGCCCAATTTGTCATTTGTCATTTGCTAGGACCCCGGGTTGTTTTATCGTATTGTGTTTGCGCGTATTTATGGGGTGGCCGAACCGTATGCTCGCCGCAACAGGCGCTTTTCTCTCGTCCACACCCACACATAACTCCAGCTTCCCAGTCTTCCCTCTGTTCCCCACCATGTCCAACAAGGCTGCTCAGAAACGCGTACGCTTCCTAATCCTTCTCTTTTTCCTCGCCCTGATTTCCCATCAAGCTCACCAAGGAGTACATCGGAATGCAAAGGGAGCCACCCCCCTTCGTTTGGGCGGTACCTGATGAAAAGAACATCCTCACTTGTATGTCCCTCCCATCGCTCTAGAAAATCGCATCTCACCTCTACCCTCAGGGAACTACCTTATCGTATGTCCGTTTCCCGGCTTATTGACCCTTGCCGACATTTTTCGCAGCGCGGGCCCCCTGACTCGCCTTTTGCCGGTGGAGAATACCATGGCGTTCTCCTCTTTCCTTCCGAGTACCCTTTCAAGCCCCCTGGCATCAAGGTTGCTTATTTTCATCCTTTTCTCAGCCAGTATGAAACGAACTTTCCCCCAGATGTTCACACCATCCGGCCGTTTTCAACCAGATAAGAAGATTTGCTTTTCAATGTCGGATTTTCATCCGGGAACCGTGTGTTTCTTTTTCTTTTTTTCTTCTTTGATTTAATGCCGACGCTCTGTATGTGCAGTGGAACCCAGCATGGAGCGTTGCAACCATGTGAGTTTTATTTATCCATATCCCGACATATTCCGGTGTCTGTGTTCATCATTTATGGTGCTTACGGTCTATCAATTTATCACCGGTGTGCTTGTGATCACCTTACTCACCTCTTATCTTTAGATTAACCGGACTCCTATCCTTCCTGCTGTCCGATGAGATGACAACTGGTTCCGTCACTTCGTCAGACTCACACAAAAGGGCTTTTGCTGCAAAGAGCCACGCCTTCAACCTCAGTCAACCTCGGTTCAAGGATGCATTCCCGGATGTACGTCACCCCGGTCTTTCAATTTGTTGTTAGGAGATTGATAGTCGTCTCATCATTCCACCTTTGCTGTGATTTCCCCCGTTCCTTGCTTTGGCTATGCCTTACCTGTTGATCATCGTTCCCGTTCTGATTCGCCTAATAGTTTTGTACTCCCACCCCCAAGGACCTGCCAAATATGGGTCAGCGGGAGCATGGAAAGCCTGACGCTGCCTCCACGGTGAATAACAATAATGCCACTGGTCCGCATTCGTCGACGATGCACCCATCTACTTCAGCAATACCTCCACAGCAAATGGTACTCCGACGGAGCGTGGCAACCGTCCCACCCATAGGGGTCGACTCAAGCTCTCTAACATCTACAAATAAACCCGTTGTACCTCAAGGTTGGTCAGCATCCTGGCGTCAGATAATCTGGGAGAAGTGGAGATGGGGGGTGCTAATTGCGCTAGCAGTGATCGTCTCGAGACTGTCCGCAAGCTCTTGAGGGTTTACGCAATCCGCATGATTTCCCTCCATTTTCTTTTTGGATACGATGAGGCGTGGACTGTTTAGGTATGCGCGGCATTTCAAGTAGTTTAGCTGTAAGCTTTAATGTTCTTCCATTCACCTACTTGCATGCCTTGTGAACTTCCTAACCCACACATCAGCATTCCTGCCCACGTTTCATCTCCTTATTTACGCTTCTTGTTTCTGGTCACCTTGCCACTCGTTACCCATCTTTTCTGGCAATATGTTAACAAATGTAATACAAGTCACTTCAACACCCTATATAGACAGGGTCTCCGTGACGTCGGCACGATCTAGTGCTTTTGCCATAGCTTCAAAACCGGTTTATCACTGTTCTCTAGCACTGGCAGGACAGCGTTCCAGACGTCCTCTGCCACTTTGTCCGGATCTTGACCCGCATCCACGACTACCCACCGGCCTGGGCCCATCTCCTTTCCAATCATGTCAAACACCTGCCGAACGCGCGTCTGCACTTCACGTTTTTCATATCTCTCCTCGCCAAACCCACCACGTTGCATGGCGATCTCAGGTGCGATATCGAAAAAGAGCGTCAGATCAGGAGCAGGGAGACCGATCTCGGGCGCTCTGCACCATTCATAGGTAAGGTTGAGATGGGCTGGTTTTTGAGCGGAGAAGGCGATGCCTGAGAATGCGTAACGGTCTGCGATGACGGTCGTCCCCGATACAAGATGTGCATGAATCACGGGACTGCCACGTTTGGCCATCATCAAAAACAGGGATCACGAGCGAACAAAGTGCGGGACGAACGCGAGTTCCCATCGATTGGCAGAGAAGAGGAGGTGAATGGCGTGGTCGTCGAGCTCGGTTTCAGATCTCAGAAACGCGTCGATCGTTTTGCCGATAGCTGTCGTACGATCTGATGGCGGACGTACGAAAGCGATGTGATGCACGGTGACGTTGCGCGACAGGTTCCCATCACGAGCGCGATGACGACCGTGGTCGCCATGATTGCGAAACAAAGATTTGAATGAAAGAGGACAGAGGGGAGAGGCGAACGGAGAATGGTCGGAATCAGCGCCCGGCGAAGACGGTGAAAAGACGGTCTAACCAGGGAATTTGAGGGCCACTGCGGTCGGGGGCGATCCTGGCGTAGCCATGGATTGAATGCGGTCGACGAGACGCGCAACTTGGGTGCTTTTTCCGGACCTGTCGAGCCCTTCGATGACAATGAACGCACCCCGACGGGATGAGGACATGGGTGATTGAGTGGCAGTGGGATGCGTTTGGAAATGTTAGCAATGGGTGTCGCGCCACCGTAGGATGTCCAGACCTCACTCGGACATGCAAAAACCGTACGAAGGTAGGTTTACCACATGGAAAGCCCCGCCGCGTCGGATGATCAAATAGTGCGTCCGTGTGATCGAGATCATGTGCATTGCTAATTGTGAGACACGCCATGGAGACACGGTTCCGAATTTTACGACAACTCTCGTCGACCTACGTGATTCAGAAATCCACTAACACTTTCCAAGAAGAAGATTCAATCCTCGGAAGTGTGGTAAACTCGGACAGTCCAGGGTGCCACGTCAAATCATTTGGCGGGTTCGAGAACAGTCTGGGTGACAGCTTATGCCGTCAATGTGATAACTTGCTCTCCACTTTCCAAAATGTTACTGGTGAATCAAATTGGACGTGACGTCAGACTTGTGGGCGTTTGGGGTTCGTAGGCGGTGGCAGCCATCGGAGTTGTTTTGAAAGGTTAACACATATGACTGAAATAAGGTGCCGACGGGAGAGAGTCTCATAATATTGAGCTTGGTGTTTGATTTACGTCATTTCCTCGAGTATCGAGAGGGTAAATGGCTACCTGGCGCTAACAACAGGTGAGTGATCAAACCTACTGCACGAAACAGGTCTGATGCGATGGCAGCAGCGCTGTGGGCGGGGGAGAATGAGAGAGGTTATACTTGCCTCGGTGGATAAGAGCAGTGTGCCGAAGACGAAAGGCGATGTTCGACCGTCGGTTCGTGTAAAACGACAGCAAGTTGGCCTCAGTAAAGCCCGCAACTCGTTTTTATCTTCCAGTCATGACTCATGAGCAACACGGATCAAGAATTTTTCTTGGAATTTTAGAACCGAAATGACACACAAGTCTGGAGAAGGGCAGATAACAATCGAGGACTGCCCTAGAGGACAATAAACAATGACTAAAAAAAAACAATTGAGGTAAGATGTCGAGTTCTTGGAGCTAATTCTCAAGCCAAGTTGTGGCCCGACTCTTTATCCACAATGCATAATGGCCTCCTTGAAACTGAACACGAGTGCGAACTTCCAAACTAGAAGTTTGAAAGACCCCCGGGCCGCTATAACATCACAAAAATCGGAGAAGCATGATATGCCATTGTATTTATTGGCAATGGAATATCGGGCATTGGACAGCCATTATATTACCCGATAATCCATTGCCAATAAATATCACGCTTCTCCCATTTTCGTGATGAACGAATCATTTGATTTATCTTGACGAAGAAGGACAAAAAAGCAGCCGAATCAATTCGGGGACTGATTGTTATCTATCGATTGTGACTTGGCACGGTGACCAACATCGAACTTGTCGAGCTGCTGCCTCGAGACTCACAGATGTTTAAACCACTCCTCAGTCTCCCGAATCGTTTTAATGTATAGATCCACCACGAACGGATGAATGAAGCCGTCAAAAGGGCCACATCCAAGATCTGAACTTCTATCTCGGAATATGCCACTCTTCTTGTTCCTAATTGAGCATGAACTTCGGGTGTCATCGTCATTTACATGACCATACGCGAAGAGCCGGACACATCGAGTTTCTCTTTCCGTGATCCGATCCATCATATTGAACAAATTGGTTTGCATCTTTTTGAAACGGTCGAGGAATATCTTCGATGATCCCCGCGAAGCGAAGAAATACTTATTGCTATGGAGCCTTCTCATGTGCGATGATGAACTATCTTCGCAAGACTGATGCGGCAAGGTAATTTTCTTTGACAAAATCTATCAAACGTTATCTCAGGTGATGACATCTGCCTCTGCAACACAATCGGGTTGACAGTATACTTGAGATCATCCGCATCATCAACAAATGGTGTGAAGGTTTCTTTACAGCCTATATGAACATGACTGCGCGGTTGGAGAAGGTCTTCGTTGACGACTTCGACAGGCATAAGCCGGTAATTGTATTGAGCGAAGCACACACTCGTTACGCCCATGACGACGGATATAACCTGGCCGATGTATTTTGCAGTCTGTAAGTGAGTATTTTCACACGAGAATCCTACAGTCTGAGTTGTGTTTTTCTCCACTCCCCCCAGTGCCGCAGATATTTCGTCATTTACTTGGGGATGCCTGTGCTTATTCTCCGGTGATCTCATACCCCGACTAACTCTGTTTCAGGTGAATGGAAACGTGATACTGTGTAGGGGTCAAGCCTTTCCTTGTTTACACTCAGATTGGCTGGGATCAGTGCACATCGAGATTTGGAGAGATTGACTTCGAAGCGGTCTCTCGACTTGATCACATCCTGTGCTTTGGAAGACCTCTGTGATGCCCTTACCAATTTCTGGCTCGATTGTTAATATGGATTCAATCCATCGATGGCTCACCCTCAAGAGTCCCTTTGTTGATTCTCATGTGCTTACTAGACATGCTGAGATGAAGCTGCGTTAGGTCTCTCGGCCAGAAGATGTAGACTGGTTTCTCACAACATGTGGACAAAGACTCGATATCGTATCTGGGCACCCGGATTCGATCGGGCATGTAAAGGAGTCACATGCGTATCTACCTTGGACCACATATACTTATCCCTCTGAACCGCTCCTGTCACGCATGGCTACAAAGGAGCCAAACGCGGACAATATCATGAATTACCGTTTGTTTTTCCATATCTTCAAGTTTGTGCTATGGCCTGATGGTCTGTCGCATTTGCTGGACAAAGAGACAGCACGCCATCGACAGAGGATCTGTGCTACAATGTAGCTGCCAACTACCCTTATTTGACAAGATGGTACCGATCTGCTTCAGGGACAAACACGGAAATGCATCTGTAAAGTCGTGCATACCACAGATATTTATTTCCGACACACCGTGAATAATAGAATTGCTGAATTTCAGTGGATCATTCACTGAATCGCTCGTTTCAGTGACCTTTTCCACTGAAAATTTTGTCCATTGTCCGGATTATAATTACAGTGAAGTTCAGTTACTTGTGCACTGAATACCAGCTGCTAATCCACTGAAGTCAATGGTATATTGAGCTCGAGGTTCCATGTAGTCGTACTTGTCCGTGCCCTCGTCGTTGTAGCTGTGATGATGAATATGGCATTCATGATGTCGTGCCTTCTTTGCGTGTTGACCATGCTGACGTGTTGTCTTGTCGCTGTCATGGTGCGAAATTAGATTCTGGGAGAAGATAAATAGGTAGCCCAACGTGCTCGGAGCGACGTAGCAAGGTGTAGCCTGCGACCTGGATTTGACCTTGATCCCTGACCGCCGTCGTCATAGATCTTTTGTGGACACTCATGCGCGCACAACGTAGGTGTCAGAACGCCATCCGAGAGAGGTCGATGGAAGGTACATCCGAAGCTGGCTGTGGAACGAACAGGCCAGCAATGATAGTGTGTGGATATAAAGCAAATGGCATACCCGGCCGGTGCACTTCGTCACTGACGACCGATCAATATACAATGAATCTGTCGCTGAAATTCAGCAATTTTACTATTCGCAGTGAAAAGGGTTCGACGATCAAAGGACGCTGCAGTACATCACCCGAAGTTGTGTAGGGAAACCTTGACGACAGAAACGCTGCGGAAGACTCCAAGTTGCTTCCTAACATTGCCATATCGGCTGACTTTGGCCAGCCACCGTCATTTTCTGTCACTTCCGGGACCGGACGCTGAAGACCGCTGTCTGCGCATATACGCTGCTGGAATCAGTGATACTCCACTGGTATCCTCTTCTTAGCTGGCCATGATTGGCCCCCGGTGACGGTGCAAAAGCTGATTCGGCTTCAGCACTGAATCAGCAGGTCCCAGAAGAAGAAGCACCCAACATCATGGAGCTCAGATGGCGCTTAGCCATACAACGTCTCCTGTGCACATGCACACAAGGTTTTTGACGAACAGGATACGGCGCGTAACTGTGGGTCGCAAGTTCTCTGCGAAATTTAGTTTTGGTCATGCTGCGCTGCAGCAGTGACAGATTTACATAATACGATTAACTTATTTGCCAACTGATCGATAATTCAACTTGGACGATCAATGGCTCTTCCGGAGATGCTGACATCACACACGAGAGCGGGTTTCACACTACGTTTGAAGTGGTAAATCACTGGGCAAGAAGATGAGTCTAAATCACTTGAAAGACGTCGCTGACTCGAACTTTGTGTCCTTTGAATATTCTCATCGTAATAGATCCAACGTTTGCATCACACAGGCATGGAATCTCCGGTATTGTTTCAAGCACTGCGGGACTACGAACCACGGAAATGGGTGACAAGTTCCTGCAGGTACTTCATCTGCATTGTTATGTCATTTCTAGAAGGTGACTTTTTTTTCAGCTGGCTCGCACTTTTACTAAGCTCCGATGATCGATCAAGAGAAAGACATGGGTTGGTCCCACCATCAACAGCATTACTTGTCTGCCTCTATGGGACAGCAAGGCACGCGGTGGCCATCCAAATGCATCGACCTCAAAGTAGACAAGGGTTCAACCGTTTAAGGTACAATCTCCTTCAGATCCTAGGTAAATAATTCAAGTGTGTAGTTGTGTCAAGCTTCAAGAAATGACCAAAAATATCGCATTTGGTGGTCCTTGAAGATAAACTCGAGGAAGGTGCGGCAGTGGGCGACCTGGGTCATCGTAAACAAGGCACCTTTGGTTGATAATTCTGGTCAGCACCTTCCCACTCCATGATTTTGTTTGAACGCGATCACAGTCGGGACCGTTAACGCAACAGCGATAGAAACCTTGTCACTACTTCGGAACCTGGGGTGACAAAATTAAGGCATACTATATCCACCTCTTTGGAGTGTTCATAAATTTTAACAGCGTAGTACAGGGTAAAGGAAGTCAAGACTGTCCTTATCTGCTTGCCCCTAACAACGTCAAAGAAAGACACATACAACTGAACATGGTTGCGCGAAATAGTCTATGTGTAAAGTATGGCTATCTTTCATCCATGATTCAATATCAAGTATGGTAAATGTCCTTCCCTTTGACAACTCCGTGAATCGTACCGTCCCGCTCGCAAGGGTCTTTCCTCGCACGAGGAGGTATGAAAACGGTTGAATTGTAACCGACCCCCAAGTTCTGTATTGTTCAGAACGACAGCTGTTCACTCAGGTAGGCAAATTATTTAATCTTGGAATGGATCTGACTCATTCAAGTGTGAGGAAGATCAATATCGATCAATGGGTATGATATGTACGACTGCCACAAACAAATGGCACAAATTTGTGAGTTTGTGGAACTGCCTTTCGCCATTGTCAACTTTTTAATTCCATCTACATCCACATCGACTCGCCACCAGCATCCATGCGGTATTCCCTCCCTCCCAGCTACGGAATCGGAAAAACATTATGGTGCCACATCTTAGATGAGACTGGTGCATCTTCGGCCGGAAAAGAATATTCTCTCCATGCATCATTGCTCTCATGTCGTTTTATAGACAAATGATGAAGTCAAGCGTCGTGTTGTATCTCAATTCCTTGATCTCTCGCCCTAAATGATTGATCCCGTGCTCCATCTCTTTAGCCGTTTCGATCGCGAAGTTGACATGCCATTCCAGACCTAATGTGACACTGAGCACAATTTCTTCAGAATTCAGTATTTGTGCCGCCACGAAACAATGACTTGATTGATCTCGACGAAAATTTATCAATACCGATGTCCTCGACTCTGCCACCCTGAACAACTTCCGATCAGATAAACCGTCAAGCTGGTAACCGTTACTTGACCATCGGTGATCTTGAAATCTCAAGGGACAGCACAATATCATGTCAACCATCCAGAGAAGTCCCTCAAATTATATGACATGGCGCTATTAAAAGGTGTCGTATTTTATGCTGCCACCCGGAACTGGTAAACATTGCTGGCTAATTTGTACCATTGTCGACTGAAGCCAATTTCATTAGTATCAAGGATCTGACTCCCTCCATTGAGGAAGTCCAAGGATCCTTTGATGACGCTGGTGGCGTTTCCGCGCTGGTGACCGAGTACTTAACCAGAGTCTCACCAAAATGGATGGAATGAACAACAAGAATGTCATTGGTGCTACCATCCATCCGATCAAAGTGATCCTGCAGTATTTCCCGGGTGCTTGGAAAGTAAGTAATTTGCTTTATGCACCGATGCAGCCCCGAGTCGCACTTGGCCAATGACTATAAAGGGTCGGCTCAAGAAGTCGTTCATCTGCGTCCGACATTACGCGCAATTTCTCGGTGTGGAGATCTGCCACCAGTGACCCGTCCAAGGCGATGTCAAGCTCGTCATTCAGGAAAGTACTGAATGCAGGCAGGAACAGGCTGACGGGGAGAGAACTCGGGAAGTTCCCGTGCCGCAGACTGAATAAAAACTAGGGTGCAGTAGGCGAGACGGACCGTGTCGGAAGTTGTTGGAGTAATCATTACTTAAGTATGTCATCGTTAGTTTCGCGCGTTAAACAACTCACCGTGAATTCGGGTCACTCAACTCGGTGCCATTTATCACGAACCTCCAGCAATCGTGCGGATTCTCAGGATCCCTGGAGGCGGTGCTTCTGGGTTGGCGTCGGCGCTGGCCGGGAAGTGGCGTTCCAGGACAACACGCAAGAGGACGATTTGTTGTACTTGAAAGTAGCTTGGGTCATTCTCTGCTTACGGCTCAGCCCATTGGATACTTGTCCTTGTTAGCGACTTATTATTGTTTTTGTTTTTGTACCTGGCTACTTATCATAAAGGTGGCCCAAGGGTGTCATTGATTGCCGCAATGCGCGTTCGGCATTTCGCGTTTGAGACTTTATTATAAGGGTCCTCACCAACAGGAACGTCTTAGTTTGGGCCTAAGTGTGAATATAGGAACTCGGACTCTGTTGCCAAAGTATTGCGACATGTGGTGCTTACCAGTGCAACGCAGCCTACTCGTGTTCGTGACCAAACGCCGAACGATACTTTTTTTTTTTCTTTCCCTCGCTTGACATGCCTTACGCGCTACTCTGATATAGTAGTAGATTGGCCTATCCATTGAGTCTTGGGTAACCCCAAGACTTAAGAAGTCTAGTCGATCTATCCAGCGTTGCTTTTGTATTACACGGATACCAGAGAATTAACTCTGGCAACTCTTGGGAGTCGGGAACAATCATCCCAGGTAATCCACCCTTTTTCGACATATGATAATTGAGTTTGACGCTCTGTGGCTTTTACTTACCATTGTCCAGGGTCGTTCCCGCGTTGATCAATTTGAATCAGAGGTTTCAATGCACGTCCTGCCGATTCTAGTTCGGTGTCAGTTCCAGACCCTTACTTTTTTCCTAGTCCGACCCATCTACGGCGCCACTCGCCGAGCAACATAGATTCACGACCCTTGGGATCTCCGCCAGATATATGCAGATAGCGATGCGGCGGCACGGTGAAGACTCGTTTGTACTAGTATTCGTGTTTGTAGGATGGCGAACGGAAAACTAACAGTCCAAGCCCAACGTTGGCATGCGCGTAAGCTTGACCATAAGAAGGGAAATGCTACTTGTGTTCGTTATCGTTTGGCTATGATAGCGTTACCGCTCCATATGTGGCTGCAAGCCTGCACGCCAGTATCTCAGCCTAAGTTTTCAATTCGGTGCGTCGTTGAAAGGCCGTACATGTATATGTTCGCGTAAAAGTTAAAACTCCACAGCTGAACTGTCTGAACATTCCTGACTAGTAAAGCAAGATTCAACAAGGTCAGTAGACGACTCGAGTCGGAAATAGTCACTGAATTACCTGCCTCAAGGCCTCAAACCCCCACCCCGTACAAACATTGCAGACAATTCACTGACGGCCAAGTGCATCTGTCCTCCTAGCTCGACGCTTCTCAATTTCCCTAGCATGTGTGCGGGAGTCGCCATGCTGTCGAGCGTCGCCTTTGAATCAGCTTTCACAGAATGCCAACGATATCCCGGACTCCGACGGTTAGCTGGAAAGGGAGTGTGGCGATAAAAGTTCCAAATCTTATATACGTATTAGGCTATTACGGATCCATCCGAGGACCACGATGCAGAAGCCTGCGCTTGCAGACATCGGTCATCAGCCTCCGGTCCTGGGAACACGACGGAAATGAGAGTTGGAAACTACGCAAACTTTGCACCCAAGCTAGAACAATATCAGCACATAACGTCAGAGATCCTCACATAGGAGAGTGCTCCCTGCTATCTCAAAAAGAGCAATGTGAAACGCACATAGTAAACACCTTGAGTAACGGGGCACTTGGTTAAAATTGATGGATCACAGGCAAAGCTTTTTTTCTTCCCTTAATAAGAACATGTGAATGGAAATGCCTCCTTCGCGCTCAACTTCGAACTTGATTCAGTCATTGGCACCAGGGATGAGCGAGATAAAAGACTTGTTACTTCACCCGGCAGTCCGGAAAATGTAACAGAACAGGGGATATTCCATTGCTTATCCCGAACTCTTGTTGTGCGTCTATCATTAGAAAGAATGTCGAACGATCAGCGGCCAATAGATTTAGCAGAAATTTTACTAGGTCAAGGACCAATGTTCTTTTTGGGGGAGGCATATCACGCAACTCTACGCGAGCTTTACAAACCATTTTTGGTATGGAGAATCCAATGCGCTTTTTGTCTGAGAAATGTTCTAAGTAGAAACGAGAGCAAGTTTTAAAGGACGTCATATTCTAAGTTAAAGTTTTAAGAGGTCGGTTGGGCTCGACAACCTCAAGTCTACTGAAGTCGTAGTGATTCCAGTCGTCAAAAAACAAATTAGATTCAAGACCGAAGAGTTACTTAACTTGCGAGAAACATGAAGCCACTTCGCGTGCCCCCTTCATTAAGTTTTATATCTGCCAACGAAGGCCCGAGGCACAAACAATCGCAGCGTTACGAGTCAAAGGCTCAAAGTTCGCATTTTCGTACTGCTTCAAGGTTGGAGTTAGTACATAACAGGCAAGACAAAAACAAAGAATTAGACTCCATCCCAAACGTTTTGCGCACCTCACTGTCCATAGGAGTAGGATTGCCAGTCCGTGACTTCACTACTCCCGATCAAGTTGAATGCTCAAGCTCAAGAATCATTGACTCGGACAACGTCCTTTGGTTTGGGCAGAATATGCCATCACCCTCCAACGTAATCCAGATTCGGAAGAAGCCCACTAAGAGTAGATTTGACTTGCGGAACGGATTTTAACTTTTCGAGTAAAGTCACTTGTTCAGGCTGCGGGTTAATCCTTGGAATGTGTAACAAGGCTAAGCGGCATGCGCTGCTAGTACGGAAAGAGTTTCGTATAAATCGTGTTTACCGGCCGTACTTATTGAGTGCTTGGACAGGCCTTGGCAAGGTTCAGAACGTCCATATGATCAATGAAGTTTGTTGTGAATACAGTGGGGGTGAAGGTGAGAAAACAGTTTTGTAATGCATCTCGAGAGCCGGAACTCCGATTTTGGGTTGGCGGCCTAAAGCCACGAAATTCAACTTCGATTGTTCGACACACTGACAACCACCACCATGGCAAGGTCATCTCTACTTTCTCGTCCATTGGATTTACTTTATTTCACGTTTTTTCTGGCAAGTCTTTATGGATTAGTCGATCCAGCTGGACGTTGCTCAAACGGCTTGTCGTAGATGGACCTGCCCGCTGTTGTGCTGGAATATCAACCGTTCTGCCCTCCCAACCTTCTTCCCAGTGTCCTGACCCAGATTATGAAAACGTACATCCAAGTCACTGGTGATCCACTGATCATTGGTGCTATGGGCTATGGTGATGGCAGGGATTTCTTGTGGTTGAAGACATTTTTACTCGTCAAAGCGTACGCATCACTAGGACTTGGTTCTGAAATCACTTTACTGACAGATATTTCTCCCAGCGTCGTTCATGTACCTGTAGTTGTCGCCTGCATGAAAGGGCTCTGGGAAGGTATTACACCTGAACCGTCTCTTTTGAATCATATCGTGATAATTTATGTTACAGGCTCTCGGTCCACTTACCTTCTGGTGCTTGCATATGGGGCTTTTGCAGGAACCACTGCTCTGCCATGCCTGACTACTGTGTTGACGACGCCAATCACGAGCACAGAAACTATTGCTGCTGGCGTCCTGTCCGTCACTGAATCGCAACGTTTCATGTTGCTCTACACCTACACAATGTTCTCTGTACTGCCCTTGTTTATGGCAGCCGACATGGCACGCAGGATAACCAAACTTCTCCCAGTTGATAAGGCGACCACAGCAGAGAAAAAGTCTCAGTAGATTGGAGTACAGTATTTCAACCTAGCTGTAAGACCTTTATTCATTGCGGAAGAACGCGGAATTATTGACGGGAACGACTGAGTATGAGGCCTTGAGGGCAGTGAATTCTTGGCCATAATCAATAACACAACTTTGAGCTTGACGATGCGAATCGGAATCAAAATCCGTTTGTCAATATCTGTATCCTGGACCCCTTCAAACTGGTCAAATCTAAGCCTGTGAAAATAGAATAAGAAAAGATGCCAATACCCAGCCGATCGTCTTCATCTCTGCTCGCGTATTCGTGTTGGGAGTAGTGGATAGTGAAATCTGGATTGCTCCCGAGTCTGGGCCTGGCGTCTCACTTTCAACGGCCATCAAGACACCCTGAGGGATTTGTGGACAATGGTTTACCGTCCAGTTGTGACCCATGTGGCATAAGATTGTCCAGTTCGAGCGTAAGTTCATACCAGAAATGACTAGTAGGCTGTGCCTAGTCCAAGGGAAACCAATGTGATGCACATTGATCCGGTGGAACCTATATGTCTACTAAAAACTTATGTAAAGGACGAGTCTAAGCTGATGCCGACGGATTGCCCCGTATGACGAGTTGGAGTGGCCCAAACTAGACTCGCATCTTGTCGTAAAACATGTTTCATTGGGGGGGGGGCATCGCGCCGATCTGCTAGTCTCTGTCTTTCTCATGGTCGGATCGTGACATGTTTTCGTTACCAGACGTCGAGGCCGTCGATACGGGGAGAGACGGCCGTGACAGCTGTCATTTGCACCCCCAAAAAGGTACGACCGACCCACTGCAAAGATAGGGTACGCGCCCGGAGAACGTAGCCTATCTCGTATCTCTCGTGACCGCAGCCCTCATGTCGACATGAGAGCACTGTCGACCGCCCGAGGTCGATGATAGGCCGATTCAGAAGCGCCCTGCGCCAGTCTACCGCAGCCAGCTGACGTTGACATATTCAGTTTCGAGTTTGGCCCTAGCGATCATTCATCCAAGCTAAAACATGCCAACGCGAGATTTGTGGAGACTTTCGGTCCCAATCCGATCGTGTCGATCATATCAGTTATATCGCTTCCATGTGGAACGCGATATTGAACATAGTTTGGGATTGGCACTACTGAGTGCGTCGCAGGTTTGAACTGATGCCTGTCCGATTGATAGACAGGAACGGAGCCAAAGCTCTCAGCCGATATCAGTCGCCATCACATCACAGCCTTTTGGGATGGCGGCGGACCGTGGGTGTTTTGCTTTCCTAGCGAATGGGGGTCGAGATGATGACCGTCACGGATAAGGCGTTGGTGAGAAATGATCACCCAAAGTCGCCTAGACTAGCGAGCGTTTTGTGCGGAGACGAGAGGCCGTATACTCCACTAGCTGCAGGGTGGGAGTGACGAGAAATGGAACAAGGAAGGTTTCGTCATCCATCGGAACTTGTGTGTGAGAGAAGTGTTCTCCACCTGATGGATCGTGTCCGCCGCACTCGGAGCACCAAGTTACATGAACAGCTCCCGTAAGTCTCACCGCGCAGTTCGCTTAGCTATAAGCTTTCTTTCCCTGTCAGACAAATACGCGCGCGCCCGTACCACATGTTCGGTGTTCCGCAGCCCACCTACGGTGACGTGAATGACGTTGTGAGAGCGCTGTGCAACGACGCGACGTTCTCGAATTTTGCCCAGGTGCGTGTGCGCTGTCCTATCCACGTCGTTGATGGCCGTCCCAACCGCCGGGAATGAACCCGGCCACTTGCTACGTAGCACACCATTCATGATCCGGGAGCGAGGCTTGGCAACGTCGCTCACGGAAAGGTTGTACAAGGTGGGATCGGAGTGGAACGCTCACGGTACATACAATGCGTCGACAATAGCAACTGAGGTCGGATTGCCTTCATAACTAAAATTTGATCGTTGCCTATGGCGTAACGATATTTAGTAGGAAGTAAGTAATTGCCCCAGGCGCAGTATCGTCCTCCAATGGTATATCGCCTGGTCGGGGCTCGTATTCCCATGCATTTTAAAAAGAAGCACCGGTGGTCAGATGAGTTACCCAACGAGGGAGTTTGTGGCAAAGTATCAGATGGACATACCAACTACCGGGCAGTGTCGTGGGTGTGGACTCGATTTTAAGGTTTCATTCTTGGGAATCGTTTCTGCTAACGTCGTTCCTGGCTCGTCTGCAGTGTCCTGTGATTCAGCGACACGTTCAAAGAAAACAATCATGGATCCCACACCCAAAATCATGACAGTCGGCAAGCTCACAGGTCTGAGCAAGCATCTGACCATGTGACGATTGATCGGTCTCAGGCTATGTAGATTGGATAGATGGATGGCCAGCTCAGCTGAAACGCGGGAACTGAGAACGCGCAGCCTCACGGTAATCTGCCCAAATCGTGTCGTTCTGAACCCAGGCTAGCGTCGAGCGAGAACGACTGGACTGTACGAGACTTCAACCGAAACTGGGGAATAGCGGATATAAACATCGTACAGACGTACCAACTCCGCATCTAGAGCCAGAGTCGCATCCGCAATGTTCGTATTTGGAAAGATGAATGTATGGGGGCATGCCACCGTGATGTTATCCTTCCATGATGCTTCCCGCCAAAAGTCGGTGTGGCGGATGAGGGTCTCGTAAATGATAGTGGGTGTGCGTCACTGCTAGCGTCACTAGCAAGTTCGCTACAAACCACGTGCCAAGCCTATTGAGAGCGAAATGCCAAAGAACCCGTCGACTCGGGCGTTTTCAATTCACCTGCGGATAATGTCGCTTCAGAGAGCAACGTCGGGGCCATCCGGATTCAAGTTAGATCAGGGATGGTCTAGGCCAAGTACGCTATCTATGAGATGGAAGTTGCTCGACCGCCAGCGACACGTGTAGATATAATCGATCAATAATACAGAACCGCTGAGCTCGAGGTGTGGTTCGAGATAGGCAAGTTGAACAAAAGTGTGAGAATGGTGCTGAGACTTGTGTGCGTGGAGTCGGACGAATGGATAGCGCTGGTAACGAGCTACCGAAAAGTCCGTAGAAGCGGCCACATTAGACTCCATGATATGGAAGATGCTCACAGGAGATCTGACTGCGCCGAACGTTACACGTGGAACGCGTTATGTACGACGCTTGAGCGAGTGGGAGAAAAGACAGAGACCGAGATACCAGTTGTTTCGATGGCGTAGTGTAGTCTCCGTAAAGCAGATGGGAAAACCAGCTAGGATTATGTAATCGTGAGTGGCCAGCGTCGTTGGCGACGCTGTCTTCGGCGTTCGTGGATTCAGGTCGCGCTGAACAGAAATTCCAACAATGCCCATCAAGCACCTCGAAAGTGAGCACGAACGCTGCAGCCCAGGCGAGCGACTGATCACAGAAATCACCTGTTTTTTGTTTCTTTTTTTGTCTCTCTTTTTTTTTTTTTCTTCTTTCCATCAGACTACCTTACCGAACGGAAGCACTTGCAAACACTTCCGCTGAGCGTCTTGTCGGACTCACGTCTTGGTATCGATGCGTCTTTTTATCTCCAGCAGCTCACCGACAACCCGCCCTCGCGCGAACCCCTTCTGGCCGCCACGGGCGGTCTTCCACTCGCCCTAACCCAGCGCATCGAAGCCGACCTTCGCGCCCTCGAAAAACTCCACATCAAGCCCGTCTTCGTCTTTCCTGGTCTGCTTCCCGCCAAGCGGTGGAAACAATATCAAAATCACGCCGAGTACAACGAAGCATGCAGAGACAGGAGAGAAGCATGGGCCAAGTATGAAGCCGGCCAGGAGGACGCCGCCACCAAGTTGCTCGAAGGTCGCAGTGGCATAGCTCAATGGGATCTCTGGCGCATGGTTCTCCGCATCTTTAGGCATAGAAACGTCGAGTTCCTCGTCGCGCCATACGTGGCCTGGGCCCAGGTGCGTGTTTTCGTATGCACAGCTTCCCCACATTAAGTCTGCCACTTGCTCAAAAGTTGATATACCTCATGCGACACTCCAAATCGTATATCCACGCCGTCTATGGCCCAACCGATGCTTTGCTCTATCCCGGCGTGGACAAGTTGATTACCTCTCTCGATCTCACTTCAGGCACGCCGTCATTCACGTTTACTTCGAAACGTTCCATCTTGAACGACCTCGGTGTCACCGAGGACCAATTCCTTGACATTGGAATATTGGTCGGGTTCGAACACTCACCAACTTTCCCTCCCAACATGCACGACCAAGCGCTCAAAGCCACGGTCGACATGGTCAAGTACTACAAGTCCGGACACGCAGCCGTGACCGCATTCTCTGAGCATCACGGCGTTAAAACGACCCAGTACGCGGATCAATATGCACGGACACGTTCTATGATCAAGTATTCACTGGTATTCTCTTCTGAAGGAAGTGTCGTACCTCTTCCCCTCGTTATCACCACGCCAGCTCCCCACGGCCATCCAAATCACCACCCCCACCACCCGACCGCAGCGGACATTCCCTCGGACCTACACGAGATCTTTACCCACCGATTACCAGACGAAGTTTATTTCTATCTCTCCCGGGGTCTGTTGGGTCCTCAAGCACTTGTTTGGCTGACCAGTGGACAGATTGTTGAGCCACCGCCGCTTGATAATGGGGAAACCACCGAGTATAAGCGATTCGTCAAGGAGGTCATTACCGATGGCCAGACTGGACCACGCGCGACGGCGCTTGCGCTTATCAGTAGCGTATCACACACGTTCTGGAATAACCGTAAGGTGATGGGTAACTTTTGGTTTGAAAACACCGCCCCGCATGGGCAAAAGCCGATACAGCATAACTCGCAACAGACGGTACAGCTTGCGGAACGAGTGGCAGGGTGGAATGTCAGCTATGCGATCGTGGAGGAAGAGTTGAGGCGACAGAATGTGGGTCTAGTTTCCTGCTGTCGTGGTCGCCGTTGACGGACAGGTGATCTCATCTAGTCATCGACGATCGATTTCGCCTTGTGTCTTGGTGCAACGGCGTCGGAGAAACTTGCGATGCGAACCAAGGGAAAGTCGAGTCTACCGAACGGTCAGCTGGACAAGAAGGACGAGGTGGTCGCCAATGTTATTTGGCGGTTTCTTGAATTAAGAGGGTGAGAGGCATTGCCCCTTGGATGGCTGAGCACGAACCGAGCGATTGGAACTGCAGGTTCCTGCTAAACTCCCACATGCACTCGCCGTTGGCAAGAGCAATGCACACAGCCGTCAAGCATGCGCGTCTGAACGACAAGTTCCAGGAGCCATTGTATTTATTCTTGGAGCTAGTGAGAGCAGGGGTAATGCATGGGCACTTGTGGTCAGGTCGGGCGTTCAGCGGTGGGCCCAGTTTCGGTACCGGTATGTGAGGAGACTCTCACGTTGATGGTTTGGCTGATGTGTTGCCGTGATAAATGCAGACGATGAGAAATCGAGCATGTTGCTGGTGATGCGAGTATTGAGCATCGTGCCATTGAACTTCAAGGTGAGTGTCTGGAGTGTCGGGTCGATTGGTCCCTGACGGGATTTGTTGTTCAGGCGCAACCGTGGTCCGCTCCGTTGTCACGTGAACTGCTGGTGTTCAACTCGTTTGTACGATCGCTAACACGGGCACTACGCACGTTGCTGGAAGTGACGACGCTGAACATGCTGCTTCGGAACGATGCGCGAAGGGCGCGGGACGATTTGCTGGATATTACGATGTCGCTTCCGTTTCAAGCGGAGGTGAACACGGGATTTGGGGTGCTTGCCAAGGTGTACTTGGACACACTGACGCATCTGAACAACCAAACGAGGGTGCGCGACCCGAATGCAGAAGGAGTCAAGGATTTCAAGGAGATGGCGCTTGAGATCTGCGAAGAAACGTTCCCAGGCGTGAAGCTGCCTAAACAAGAAGTGGAGCGAGGTTTCCGATTCTGGGACATCGTAAGTGGATAGTGATGGAGATGGGTCATGCAAGAGTACTCGAGGCTGACATGTGTTGAACGTTTACAGGCATTGACCGCCATGAGGCAACTTCACTCGGAGGGGGCGGTGTTGCGGGAGTTGATTGACCAGTTTGAGGCGGCGGAGGCCTGGCTCGCACCGATGCGACCATGATGTATTACTGTTGTCTTGTTTTACTGATGTGACGCGCAGGGTCATGCGTCTCGAGGGGGAGGTAGTCCAAGCGAGATGCAAAAAAAAACGTTTTTTTTTTCCTACTGTCTTATCTCGCGTCGTTTGCAACTATCGGTGGGATGGAGGGCCATATCGGAATGGCGTCGGAATTGCGGAGGTGAAACAAGGATGGGAAAAGCGGGGAGGGGACATGGGAACGCTGTCCGAGAAAGGGAGTATATGGAAGACACGTGATTGTGGTCGGAGTGGTGTGGATCTGAGATCTGATCGCTATCGAAAAAGGCAAGGCCCATCTCGCCGTTTGTCGAGTGGATCTCCTGACGAGAGACGACTTCTCATGGGGGGTGCTTTCGACAGCCATCGAGTTGGCTCGCGTGGCAATCGCCCATTATAAATGTGCCCCCTTCCCCTCCCCCTCTCCCCCCCAAATGCCCGCTATCATGCTCCACTCCGCCGCCTCCTCCTCCTCCGTCCTGCACATGCTCGACTGCGATCCAGTCAAGCCCTCCAACAGCCCCGCCCATCTCTACCTCTGCCAGCCCCACACCTTCCAGATCATCCAGCTCGTAGAGGCCACCCCACCACCACGCCGCATATCCTCCGTCGTACAGTCCTCGGCCTCTTCAGACGACTACTCCTGCCCCTCCACCTCCGATTCCGAAGAGGACTGCTCCTCCTACTGCTCCTCCATCGTCACCCCAGACGAGTCTTCCCACCACCGCGAACCCATTCCCTGGACCGACGACACGTACAACACCCGCATGAAGCGCGTGCATGCCTGGAGAGACGGCTTCGCGAAAGCCACCGCCTGCACCTTGAACGGTCCGTCCTGCCCTCTGCCCCCCGACGCCTGTTCTGACGCGCCCCCAGACACACGGACATCGTCCCTGAAACGAAAGACAAACCCTCATCAGGCGGATGACGACACCGTGCGTCCTTTCGTCGCTTATCCCGCCGTCTCCGCTCACCCCCTCACCAGGTCTCGCATTGCTCGAAACGGTCGCGCTCCCGTGACGGCCGCAGTATAAACAGGCTATCTGGCCACCCTTGTCCTGCCTGCGACGCCAGTTTTCCGTCGCTCTCGAGTCTCCGCAAACACGGCCGGGCTCCCGACATCCCTGAAGCATGCCGTGTCGCGGTGGAATACAATTTCGAATAACGTCCCCCGTCCCTGCCCTTTTTTTTTTCTTCGCTTCTATTCTTCTATTCTTTTTTTGCTCTTTGGACGACCCAGGACTAACATCATCCGCATTTCTCTTTTTGATTGTACGATAAAGCCACGACATATTTTACGCTTGGTACCGTACATACACTTCGCATACTATGTACTGCAGAGGCTCGAGGGGCCAGCAAAAGTCCGAAGGGGGTGCATTCCGTTGCTTGTACATTATCTCATGCTCTAGTTGACTTTAATTATACCATATTAATCGAGTTACTTGTCCCGTTCTTTGTTGGTCTCTCTCGCACACTAGGGTCAATGACGCGCGCAAATAGCTGTTGGGAGGTGACAACCTGCGCACAACCTTCGCTGCTGCTGCCGCCGCCGGCGTCTAGAGAGCAGAGTCTGTGCCGAATAACAGCTTGTCAAGGCACGACACACGCCCTGCCACGACACACATATCCACCCGTCTGGGATGACATGGGAAACGGACGTTCGGTGTGCAGAGACGCTGTACAACACTACAAATCCCCTTCGGAACGTTGCGCCATCCCACCGGGCTTTATCTGCCCGTTTTATCGTCGCACTTCCCACGCCCAGGACGGGGGACTCTTTCCTGATCTTCCCTCCCACCCGGTAATCTCTTTAGACAAACCATAACGGAAACCAAAATCGGAGCGGCGGCGGCAGTGGCAAAGTACCGCCTCGAACTCCACGTCTCTCTCTTTCTCTTTCCTTGGGCGTGCAACATATTTGATGGCATAATTCTCAAAGTTAAATTTCATATTTTTCCCCCACAGGGGGTGTTTTTAACCCCATCCGGCAACATACAGCCCGAGACCGGGCGAATGCAACATGGCAGGCCTGTCTAGAGGCGAGACAGAAGAAACAAGTTGATGCCGTAACGCGTTTCAGTCGAAAAAAAAAAAAAGGTTCGCTAGCTGTCGCCGAGTACCTACCATTGGAGGATCCCGCGTATGTGTGTTTCCGTCACCACATCGATGGGACGACACGCGGCGTCACATGGTAGAATTCCACGGTCGACGCGTTGAAGACACAGCTGCGTAACGGGACTGACGTCAATTCAGTTGGAGCGGCAATTGGGGCCATCGGGAATGCCGCCCGCCACTCTTTCTTTCTTTTTTTTTTCTCTCGTTCGTCAACGGAGTACATAATCGGACATCCCAAAAGGTCCCCGTGGTGTGAGAGCGCGCGCCGTTTGGAAGTTGATTGCGACGATGGTTGGGCATGACGCTGACGCTGGCACTGTGAGAAAAAGAACGAGGGGAATGAATGGGCTCGGTGGGAGGACGTGAAACGGGACATATTACAGGTCCGTCACTACAGATGACGAGGGGTCTTTTTTGCTTTTCGCCGTCGTCGTCGTCGTCGTCGAGACGTTCCAATGTTCCCGTCGGAGAGGGTGAAGAAGGCTCGAAATCGAGCACACGATCAAAGAAGAAGAAGGACGCCCTTTCTTTTCGGAGCAAGGTCTGTCTGGTCGCCACCGTATTTTTGGTGCTAACTTCTTTTTCCCGTTGGACGCATTCGTTTAGGACGTTCGTTTTCCATGATATCATGCGAGCTATACCTAATCCAAGTTTCAAGTACGCTGTTTCAGCTCGACCATGGGAGTCTCCTCCACGCTCACGGTTCGTTAGGGTGGGAGCGAATGCCTCCTGCTCCTGTTTCACATATTTTATGGCCACTCCGCGATCACCCTGCCTTCGCAATGCCCTTTACGAACCCTGTCTCTTGAGCAAACAGGCCGAGTTCCCTGACGGCGTTGTACTCATGCGAGATGCACCACCGATTCGCGATATGAACACCGGTGCCCTCCCCCCCCTTTCGAAAAGGTAAACAGCGGAGATGGACATGATCGTGATGTGGAGCCAAGATGCTCTCCCGCCCGGTTATCGCGCACGGCGACGTCGTACTGGCCGCCGTCGATTCTCTCTTCTCAAGTCCCGCTGTGGCGTGAGGACCGCGGTTCTCCGAGCCTGTTATTCTTGCGCCCTCCGTCATTGCAACTCCACTGGGGGACCAAGTGGCTGCTCCGTCGGCCGGCTCCCACGCGACCTGACATGGAGCACGGACGGGGCGTGCACGATAGTCGCCAAGGTCTCCATCGCTCTCACCGCGAGGCAATTCTCGCGCCACTTGTGGGTCCCGTCAGGCCGTCGTGCGATGCATCTTTCGACCGCCTCTTCGCCCAGCCCGTATCATGGCGATCCTTTTTAAGCGCGAAACCGCACGTGCGTCGAAGTAAACGTGTGTAAACAATAACCTCGCCCAGAGCAGCACGCACACAGCAGGACCCTCGAAACGGATCTAGAAGACGCCTCAAAAATGGAGGGTTCGTTGGACAGCGAGGTACTTTTTTTTTTCGAAATCTACTCACGCACAGAGTGTGTTATGGATCCTGTGGGAGTCTGTCTTCGTGCTGGTGGCGTGCATGGGGGTGATCGTCTTGGATAGGACGAGTGATCGATTCGATCTCTGTCCATCACATTGTGGTGCTCGGGCGCTATTTCTGGGAGATTTCGATCGTCGGCCGTCCGTTCTGTCGTGTAGTATGTCGTCATATCATATGCACAGTGGGATCCTTGTCCTTCTCTGAGATCCGTTTGAGACGCGGAATGCGTAGTCTTGTGCGTTCGCACGGCAGATTCGAAATGCGCGGGTACGAACAAGGTGCCTTCATATGAGACGGGTAACATTCTTCCAGTGACATTTTGGTGATCGGATCACGCTCATCTCGCGAAAAAAAAAGAGGTGAATGTTCAAGCGAACACCCCCGTCAAGTTACAAAAAGGCCGATCGAATGACCCTGATAACGTAGGAAGTCCAGAGTCCCGTTAGGGCATGTCTGCAGACGAAGTGGACCTTGCTGTGCCTTGGCAGACGAGACTGTCGACGATCCGAGGTGTTATGAACATTCCGTTTTTTTTTTTCCCTGGACGAGTAGATCCGATCAGAAGGCGACACGATTTGGCGAAAACGAACTCGAAAACGTCCTGTAAAGCGCTGTGCGCGCGTGTGTATTTTTTTTCCCCACGTCAAGTTCATATCGCAGTACATCTATGAAATGTTTGTGCAATGATCATTTTCGATGGTTCCGCTCTTGTTCGCGATTCGGAGTGCCACTGTCATACCGGCCAACGGCAATATTACCGAGGATCGGGTGTGGGATGGAGCGTCACGGGTTGCTCGAGGGTTGTGACGAGCGACCGTACTGTATCAACTCTGCTGCGGGTTTCCTAATTGGTTTGTGTTGAGTACGGTCAACCACGACCCGTCATCATGCCCTCTGTCAAGGCCCAGAGACATTTTCTCCGTTCCTCCGGCCAAGCACTTCCTTTGTCTTCCGACGCTCGTCCATGTCCTCACACGTCCCGCATTCCCAAACGCTGTTTTCGTCTGCTTGTCTTGCTATTCCTGGCCTCCTGGGCGCTCATATGGCTCTACCATAAGTACCCGCCCGAATCCCCTGAACCAGAACCAGACGACGACGGCGAAGACCACTCGCTGCCTCCGCTCTATGCTGCCTACCACGACTACGAGCGACACCTGCCCCAACACAACCTCTCTCTCCCTTTTCCAGAGGGTCACGACGCGAAATTTTTCTGGGCACCCAACCACGTCACCGGTGAGCGCTCCGCCGCGTTTCTGCCTGCCCGCGGGTAACCTCTTTGCAGCCTCGGGGTGGGGGAACGTCATGCAGGAGCTCCTCGTCAACGCGCTCCTGGCGCACGAGACCAATCGAGCGTGAGCAGCGGCGACCTCTCTCTCTGAAGCGGGTCGATGACCCTTCCTTTTTTTTTCCAGCTTCGTCTTTGATAATTATACGTGGGCACGCGACGGACCGGAGTACGCGGAATTCAACGGCAAGCTCATTCCTGCGCGGATACCCCTTTCAGCCATCATCAGCGGTACGTCGTCCGCGCGTTTGGAGGCACTCCTCGGACTCGTCATCGTTCCTTGACAGGTCCCATCGTCGGCTCCGCGTTCGATCCCGGGGATCCAACTCCCCGCGCCGTTCACAAGGATTATTTCGACAAGGTTTGTCCCCACCCGACCATCCTGGACAGCAATGCCGTCGTGAGTGGCCATGTGAGATACAATGACGATGTTCCCGCGTCGCACATATTCGAATTATGGGTCGAAAAGCTCAACTCCATCAACGATCCATGTGTCGAAATTCAGCTGGGTTCTCCTCAGATGTTTGAGATATGGTGTGTCTTGACACGCTCCTATCGAGTTTCATGCGTTTCACCTTGGGGTATAGGCTGTTCGGGTCGACGCGGATATTGTCCATGTGGCCCCGGTTATCCAAGTCGCCGATTCTACGAAATTACTCGTGGTCACCTCTTGTCTTGCACGCGTTTGCTCGCAATGCACGCCTCTTTGGGGCTACCTCCAAGTCGTTTGGGCTCCTTCCGCCTTACTTGCGGCCGTCTGCGCTTCCTGCTACCCCCAAAGAACTGCACAACGTCGAGCCGCTTTTACCAGCGTCAGAGATAGATCCGATCCCAGGACTCCTCGTTCTACACATCCGGAGAGGCGACTTTTCCGACCACTGTGCACACCTCGCCCGTTGGTCCTCGGTCTGGAACGGGTTCAATCAATTCGCTACGCTGCCGGATAGATTCCATCCTCCGCACGATGGAGGAAACGGTGAGGCGACCGAATCCACGAAACAGCTGTACCTTCGGCGATGTTTTCCGACGATCGAGCAAATCGTGGAGAGGGTTCGCGAGGTACTTGCGGATCAGAAGAAGCGGTACGGAGAAACCAAGGAGCTCAAGCAGGTCTACATCATGACGAACGGTGATGGGGTGTGGGTGAGCGACTTGAAGGACGCGCTCATGGTGATCAAAAAGTGGGACTCGGTGACGAGCAGCCGCGATCTGAGGCTAGGGTGGGAGGCGAAACCTGTTGCACAGGCCATGGACATGTTGGTCGGTCAGCGTGCACAGGTGTTTATCGGGAACGGGGCAAGTCATTTTCTCGTTTCTGTCTCCGAGTTCCGGGTCTTGACTCTTGACTGTGCATCCCCAGTTCTCAAGTTTGACGTCCAACATTGTCATGTTCCGCATGTTGCGAGAGCTGCCGCCGGAAGACACCAGGTTTTGGTGACTGGTCGATCCTAGGGCGGCTGCTCTTTTGCACGCCACTCAGTCGTGTGAGTGTTAGGTTCGGGGGTAACCTGGGTGCTCTGGGCTTTGCGATCTTCGATTCGTATGGGTATGTCTCGTCGCCCCGGAAACTATCTATCTTCACACCGGCGTACGCCGCGTCATGACGTCTCCTTTTCCTCCGCCTCTTTATACCCCTGCTTTTGGGTCTGTCCCTGAACGAGTACTCTATGACTCGGTGCCGCCCCGACATGCGTTTAGTTGCGTTGGTGTTGGCCGTGATGCTTACATAAGTGCGTCCGTCGATGGGCATTTCTTTAATTTATATCTTGCTTCGTCGCTAGTTGGGTTGTATTATAGGTTCAGGTGATAATAGGCTCTTTCCGATATGGATATGGATTCAATGTCGGTCGTGTGTGACTCGTACTTGGCGGTGATCGGGTTGTGGGGCGTTTCAGACACATTGGGAGGATCGTTCTGGCTAGATACGATCCTCGCCTAGGGATGGCACTCGGATACGAAAGAGTTGTTGTCCTACGAATCTATGCTCCGCGAGATATTCGATTCGGATGTCAGAGTCGCCCACTTGCTTACATCATTATCCTTTGTCACAATCACATGTCACGCGTCACGTTTCTGGTCCATCTTGCGAGCACCCCTTTTTTGCTGGCCGCACGACGTACAGTCTAACCACGTCCGATCGGATTCATTGATGGGGTGTCCTCGTTCTCGTCTTATTGCACGACTTGCAAGCACGATCTGCGCGTGTGACGTATCTGGGGCAGCCACCTTCAAGTTCATCAAATGCGAAGTGAGCGATCCCGTCGATGTCAACCGTTGCGTCATAACGACGACCTCGCCGCTGTAGTCATCACTCGGTTGTCGATCAAACACGCCACTCTCTGCTCCAAACTCGATGTTACGGAACTACCTTCTCAGACCATCACGGACGGAATCGATGATACCCCCCAGCCACCATGCCTTTATTCCTACGCGAGTCTTGGAACACCGAGTTGTTTCCATCTCTACGCGTTGATCGCTGTGGCTGCGAGAGGCACAGGCGCCCGCTGACGCTGGCGTTCGCCACTACCCCTTTTTTTGAGATGGGCGCGCGCGCGCGTTTTCAACCAAAAAAAGGGGGGACATCTCGATCTGCTGGTTCAAACGAGGTCGATCGAGGTCGCAGCGTGTCACACTTGCCAAGGTTAGAAAACGTGTCTTCTTGCGTGTGGGGTAGCTTTCGTGTGTGGGGGACCCACGCCATGAAAAAAAAAAAAAGAAGACCTGGAGATCAAGATCGTCGGCGTCTTGGAGGTTAGCGAGACCCGATCAATTGGAACGGCGCACGAGGACCTTGCGGGTCAGCGTGTTATGGGTAGGAACGGACTTGCAATGGGTGCATGCTTCTCTGGTGCGCTGTCGACTTCAATGTCGCCGGACGCTGTGACGGGATGCTGCGTACCGTCCGTTCCGCTGACAGTAAGATTGTTCCGGTGTAGATTTGGAAAGGGCCAACTTTAATCGAACGTGCTCGGCGTGTGAGATTGCGTTATTTCGGGACATGCTCGAGTGAACGACGCATGGATACATTCGCACAATCACAGCCTACAGGTTCCCTCGATGGTTCGATATATTGATCCACCGTGCGTCTGTCCCAAGTATATGAACTGACTTTCCGATCACGGACCCCGGGTTCTCGCATGCAGTTGTCTTCTCCCCAGCTCTGTGGATACCACCTAAATTGGCTCCTTCAGTCCCAGAGTCTATATCAGGTCGGGACTTGGCTACAATGAGCCTAGGTTCGTTGACGCCATGTGAATCGTCGTGGAGATTGTACGCTTCTCCGTTCCTACGGGAACTCTTTGATAGTGCACAAGATCCGTGCATGCATTTTCCAAGCACCGGGTATTTGTGTATGCCCGGTGGGATAGGAGCCAGTCTCATCAGGGGGGAAAGGCGTTGCGGAGTGGGAACGATGCCTGCGATTGGGTGGTTGAGAGACTCGTGCGTGGTCACCGTCCGAGTCACCCACCACAAGGCGCTACTTGTGGACGAGTCAGCTGGCCTTGAGCGCTCGAAGCGCGATACGGTATCGGTGCCTTCGGAAAGAGGTCGGCCAAGTCGTTTATCTGCACCAAGTTACGGTTACATGGACACCTGGCCCTACTGTTCATACGTGTTCGGGTGGAGCTCTCCTACACGACCCATCCGAGCCTTTCCACGCGTGCGTCTCCCTAAAAGCGATGACACAGAGGACGGGAGACCTGATCAGGTCCTTCTTTCTCTGCCGTAGGTCACCCTGACTTGATTTACGAGCCACGACGGCGAATGACTGCCAAGAGGCGCGTGGGTAACTTTTCGTTTTTCCAATACCTTTATGTCACATCGATACGTTTTTGCACTGACTGAATTTTATTAATTTCGGACGCGTCTGTACTATATGTATGCCGTAGTGTTCCGCCAACTCGGCCGACGTATCGTACTTTATTTTGCTTCCAGGAGTACGTGGAATTCCAGGCCTTTAGACCCCCCTGTAAATAATAGAATATAAAAAGATAAATATTTATATGAAAAACGCACGGTTCGCGGAACAGTGTCATGGGGCATCCCGGAGGTTCTGTTCGATCTGAAGGTCGCGGTGTTTTCGAGTACGGTCTTGCCGTGGTTCGAGGATCATCGAGATGATATATTCCAGCAACCCCGGGCGATGATGAGATCCAATGACGTGCGGATTGACGTGTAATTCCCGGGTGGGCATCCACTGGTAGGTTCGAGAAGATCCATCTGCCTACCGTTCGTCATACACCGACGATTTCAAAGGATCCCATTCGTTTTTGAAAGCGATTCAGCAGGGCGTGTTTCAGCTTGACCGTATCTGTACATTCGTTCCCACAAATGCATCACGTGACCTGCGGATGATGAGTAACGGTGGAACCGCGTGAGTGCGCGATCACCTTTCAAAGGTAAATCCCTATATCGTTCCATCGCCCGGGTTTCCAACTTTCCATAGATGCTGGGTATAAAAGTCTGAGATCAAGGGCTTTTCGGAATCATCACCATTCCACTCCCAACTCTCCTCGCATCCAGGTGCATTCGCGCCCATCGCTTGCCAATCAGTACAACCGCCGTTCGCGCCATAGCCCATCCCACTCGGACGATGAGTTCGGAAAAGTTAGTTCGCATCACCCCGCGTCGTAGCGACGAGAGGGGCCACGCAGACCACGGATGGCTCAAGTCGTTCCACACGTTCTCCTTTGCAACGTTCGTCCTCGTCTCTCTCCTCTGCGCTCCTGTCCTGACCCGTCCAACGCTAGCTATCGCGCCGATCTCCACGAGTCTTTTGGTTCTCTTCGTGTCATCAACGAGGACCGCGTCGCTGCCAAGACAGGCTTTGGTACGCACAGTCACCAGCACTACGAGATATTCTCCTATGTCATCGACGGCCAACTCGAGCAGTGCGTGTATTTTACTTTTTTAACATGTAGCAGACCGTTGATGTTCTTTTGCAGTCAGGATTCCATGGGAAACACCGAGATACTATCCCGCGGTGCACTCCAGATGACCTCCACGGGAACGGGCATCTCGCATTCCGAAAAGGCGCATGGAGGAAACGATGTTTATTTCTGCCAGATCTGGGCATCCCCTCGCTCTGGTCAAGGTCGAGGCAAACCCGCTTACTTCACGAGGTACGGATGCGTAAACGTCTTCTTTCAGGCTGGCTCACCTCCTCGTCTATAGACACTTTACGGACGAAGAGAAAAAGAACCGTTTCGCTCTCCTCGTTGCACCCGACAATACTCAGGGCGTTTCTGTTAACAGGGAAGATAGCGGACCTGCGCCGATTCGCTCGCAACTTTGGATGTACGCCTCGCTGATCCACCCCGGCGTATCGCTCATCCACGTCCCGTCCGGAAACGGTCAGACGAAAAAGGGTTACATTCATGTGATCCAAAAGTCTGGGTACAACACGGGCCCGGCTAAAGGCGCTACGTTGAAGATTGGTTCGCAGGCTGGCGGGCCACAGATCGATTTACGTGAGGGCGATGGAGCGTACTTGATGTATGAATTAGGCGCTGAGCTCCACGTCGAGAATAAAGGACAGGAGGTTGCAGAGGTGTTACTCTTTGATGTAGAATAGATGGTCGTCTGGGTATGGACTTTTTGGCCAACTTGTGTCTCCGTGTTTCTGCTGTCATGTTTCGCTTATGCGTCGTCCTAGCATGTCGATGTTTTATTTCTTTGCATCATTTGGGAGTGACAGCCTTTATGAGACCAGGTTGGCGACGACGTCCAAACCAATTGTTGGAGTATGGTTAGCGTCCCCGAACGTCAAATACCTTGCGCATAGTCCCAAGATTTTTTCGGCCCCGGCACGCAAATGGCGATCGACGTGGCGCGTATCGTGATCTGTACGGGTACTGCGACATGATCGGAGACGACTTTGACATACATAGCACCCCGTGAACTGATGACGACGTTGCCTGTACGACCCCAATAGTGCGATCCGATCGCCGTGAGGTCGCTGAATTCGCTATCCGTCGGTGATGTCGTGTAGTGAGGCCAAGCCCGCCTACCATGTCATTCTCCATATCATGACGGGTACTATCCATCCCCTTGAGCTCGATCGAGTCCACCTAAAAGCGAGTCGTGAAGGGCTCGACTTCGCCACCATGCGAGGTGTTTTGATCTTTTTTATTTCCCGAGGACAAGCGAGAGGTACAGGTCCCCAAGAGAGAAATGAGGAGGACGAAGTAGGTAGGAGCAGAGCGGAGTCTGTCGACCTGAGGAAAGATTGTAATTGTTGAGATGCGCGAGGGACTCGGAAACATGATTGGCGTTCAAACGAAATCGACAGGCTTACAGACGAAATTCTGGTATTTCAACTTGCTGCTGCAAACTTGATGAACATAGCCTGCTTACGCAAAATTTTCACCAACTCCCGAGAATCCAAATTTACTCAACAAAGCAGTCTAAATGACAGATGAACACAACGAACCTCAAGTAATGGAGGTCCTAATTTTTCGATGACAATTTACCATCGGAAGTTTTATCATATACACCTGTAATAATGCAATGATATACCTTTCTCCGAAGACCTACAATTCTACAAAGAAGACTTACGGCTCCCCGAAGTAAAGGGTATGTGTGTTGTGTCACAGCACTGAGATGTACTGGTATTCTTTTTGCATGAAAGTGATCAGCGATGTATACTCTTGTCGTAAGTGGAGATGGTAGAACAGGTGCGACAGGTCGAGAGTGACCCTAATGCGATGTTTTCAAAACAGGATGGTTCATAAGTCACAACAATCAGTTATCGATTTACGGACAAGCTCGATACCAAACTTGAAGCCTTTCGGGGGAAATGCAGTGACAATCGGGGGTAGACACGTTGGCGCAGCTTGAAATATAGCACTCTTCATTTGATCGATCTGTTCGCGACCCGAACCTCCGAGCTGGTCCGCTTTCGTGATGATAGCTTGTAGCGTCAGTTTCGTCCCGCCCGATTGTTGAATCTGCGTGTCCAATTCAGCCAGCATGGCGGTGTCGGTGGGTCTTATGCCGTGAGGAGCAGAAAACAATATATATATTCGCCGTAGTCTGCAAGATTGTCAGGTCGACAGAGCTCTACAGATGCGTGACGAATCACTTACTCTTCGCGATTTGCAATATAATGATTGAACAGAGCACCCCATTCCGCGCGACCTCGGGCGCCATATCCAGGGGAGTCGACAAGTACTAGCTTACCCGGGGGAGGGCCAACTCGAAAGAAGTTCAAAGCTTGGGTACGACCCTACAAACCGTTTTAAACGAGGTCTTTGAAATCAAGAAAGGAACGCCACCAACAGCTCTTTTGCTCGTGAAAAGCAAATCTTTTCGTCCGAGAACGGCGTTCAGCAACGTTGATTTACCTACGTTGGCTCTACCTAGCAAAAAGGCGGTCTAGCAAACCGTTGACTGAAGATCGCGTTTGCTTACCAGTCACGACAACCTTTTCGAATAGGAAATGAGATCGTCTTATAGCAAGCGTCCCAACTCACTTCTGGAAGTAGACGAAACCGTGGAAACGAATCCGCGTTCGTTACAGAGGCAAGAAACTCGGCGGAACCCGAGGCTTGGAATATCGAGTTGAAGCTGGTGGAACCTTTTCTAGTCGACGAACAACATTGGCTTTTTACACGCGAGGTCATTCGATTGAGACAATGACGGGACGGCAACCAAGACATGGGTGAAAGAACGTAGCCGAGGCTAACTTTGAGTTAGTACCCCGCTATTTGGCTTTGTTAACTCTCAAAGCCCTTGCCAAACATGTGCAAACTCGTCCCATCGAAAGTATCTCGATGGACCCGCTGGCTGGTATCGACGAGTCGACGACCGACGACGACAACGCATCACAAACCACAGAAGACGACCCCCAAGTCCCCGCTCCTCCCATTCCCGTGCCTCCCGCACCCATCCCACAAGTCCAACCACCCGCCCAAGTCCTCCCATCGTCCACCCATCGCGAACGGCCCAACTACCAACTTCGACACAGTCTCCGCGGCCACACTCAATCAATCTCTGCCGTCAAGTTCAGCCCCGACGGAACGCTTCTCGCATCGTGCGGTACGTCCCCCCCTTTCGTCCCCTTTATCGTGACCGCACGTCCCAAAGGTGCCGATAGTTTCGTCAAGATATGGTCCCCGCACACCGGCGAGCTGATACGCAACTTGAGCGGTCATTCCAAGGGACTTTCCGACATTGCTTGGTCGACGGATAACGTGTACCTCGCGTCCGCGTCCGACGACACGACCATACGGATATGGAACGTAGACACCGTGCGTTTCTCCCTCCAACACGATGCACACTCTTTGAAAACGACGGCCAAGAACAGGGCTTGACTATAAAACACCTGCGAGGTCACACCAAGTTTGTGTTCTGCGTCAACTACAGCGTCGCGTCCGACTTGTTAGTCTCTGGAGGGTGTGACGGGGACGTTCGGATATGGAACGTCGGACGGGGTGCGTTGCGTCAAGTGTAATCTCGGTGTTTGTGGAACTCACGAGAAACAGGAAGATGTACAAAGACGTTGAACGGTCATATGGACTACGTGACCGCCGTGCATTTCAATCGAGATGCAACGCTCGTCGTCTCGTGTGCGCTCGATGGACTCATGTGAGTGGAGTCAGTCCTCGTTGGCGTCGATTTAACCTGGGCATCAGTCGGATCTGGAACACTACCACGGGACAGTGTCTCAAGACGCTGACAGAGAGCAACGATGCCCTGTGGTAACTATATTTCTCCCTTTCAACCCTCGAAATTCACCTCGACTTGTCGTTCTTTTGTGCAGCCAACACGTTCAGTTCTCGCCCAATTCAAAGTACATATTGTCGACCGCACACGACAGCGCGATCCGCCTCTGGGACTATCACACGTCTAGATGCTTGAAAACGTACATGGGTCACAAGAACGAAAAGTATTGCATCGCGGCTTGTTTCAGCGTTACGGGCGGAAAATGGATCGTGTCCGGCAGCGAAGACAACAAAGTGTATATCTGGGACCTGCAGAGTCGCGAAATCGCACAGACCTTGGAAGCTCATTCAGGTACGTCCGTCGTCTCGGTTTCATTCTCCTTGTGTTTACGAACGCGCTCAGGTGTTGTCGTGGCTGTGGCGGTAAGATCTCGTCATACCCTTGCCAGAACGAAAACTCTAATTCTTCATAGACGCATCCTAGTCAAAGCATGATAGCGTCTGGTTCGATTGAGCCAGACCTTGCAATTCGAATATGGTCAGATCGCGGCCAGCCTACTTAAACATCTCCATGTGGATTATCTAGTTCTCTGATGGCAATCCTGTATCAATATCCATAACCACAGTAACTTTGCAGTGCTGCGCAGTCAATATAAAATGTATCAACGTATGAAGGTACAAATACAAAAAAAAGCTTTGCCAAGGTGCGACTGGGTGACGTCCATTCATCATACGGGCTTCGCATGGAGAAGATCTAAGTTCGAAAGGGTGAATATGAATAGAACGCGATTCAGTACGAGGACGCGCACCCTTGGCGACCTGCTTGTCTGCATCCGAGAGCCCAGAGTCGTGCGCCTCGAGGAACGCGTCGACTTCATCCAGGACCTGGTCGTCGTCTTCTCCATGAACTATATCCAAATCACTGTCGTCGTCGTCTCCCGCGTCATCAATGGCAAATGGCGTTCTTTCCATAAACGCCGCGTTGACCGCCCTGACGTGGGGCAAGGGAGAAAAGACAGACGACGTCGCCGACCCGGGACCGGCATCGACAGAGAGATGCGACGAGGGGGCATGAGACGCCACCAGCGTGTCCGAGCTGTCGGACGCCAAGGTCGACTTGGACGCAGGCGAGACGAGCGACTCGCGTGCCTTGGGTTCCTCCAGCTTCGTGTAACGTCCGATCGTGGGCCGATAGATGATCTGGTGCTTCCCGATCGTCTTGCCCAGCTCGTCGCTGAATTTGTGGAACATCTTTCGGTTGTCTTCTGTGACGATGTTGGACCAGAGATCCTCCAAGAAACCCCCGCTTCCTGTCGTGGGGAGCTCCAGGTCCGGGACAGGCTCCAATTTGAACGACGCTGACAAGTCGGTCTCGAAGAATGATTCCAGGATTTCATCAGCCAAGATGACCATCCGAAAACTAGACATGCTACAGTCAGCAGGGCCATTCGAGTTCACTGCACACCACCGTACGTTGCAACGTTCAAGTAGGGTTGATTGTGGCCTATTTGCTGCGGCTCGAGTCTCCCAGTCTCGCTGTTGGTTTCTTGTGGAAGGAGCGTGTCGCCGTATTCAAAGGCGTTCGTCATGAAACGGCTTACAGCTCCCAGGTAGGCGTCGCCGATTTCGTGACGGAAGATAAACTAGAGATTGTTCCGTCAGACGATGAAAAGGAAAACACGACGTCTTTCTAACCAAGAAAGATTCGGACAGTGTCAGAACCTCGTCCTTCGTCAGATATCCATCTTTATTTTTGTCGTGCAGGTTAAAGAACCATTCTATGTTCTCCATGAGATCGTTAAGCATTACGCCGTCCAACCCAGAAACTAGGTCCTAGTTGTCAAAGTAAGCACCCAGAAGATCCCACATCAACATCAAGATTCACCTGGAATGATAAAGACCCTTTACAAGAAGTATCCCAAAAGTAGAAAAGCCTATCAATAAGTTCGTGTTCTGCGACCTCACGATCGATGCGTTGCTAGCCCGAAATAACTAACGGACCACGAAATACCAGAGTGCGAGGTCCACATACCTGGAATCCATTGATCACAATCTTTTCGTCTCGCGCCCAGGTTAGTATCTCGCTTAGGAACACTCTGAAGGTTTTTAATCCGATCCTCGTTTCAGGTCTTTCGTGCATGCTGTCGGTTGCGACAAGCAGCGAAGGTAGCGGTGCGACAGTAGATGGCGGTGGTTCTGTGTATATCGCTTTGTACAACGCATCATAGATGAAACCTACTTGGTCTTTCGTAAATCTTGCGAGAGTCTTGAGATTTCGAATTGCGGACCGCTTTGAAAAGATCTCGATACTGTTAACGATTTCGTTGCGGTATCTGCGCCGCTCAGAGAAAATCGTTTCATCTGTGATAATTGCAAATTCACGGAAGGATACTAGGAGAAGTTCCTGGAAACGCGTTATGGCCCGGGCCCTTGGATCTGACGAAGCTGGGTGTGCTGAGTCTCCGAGAGATGCAAAGTACTCTCTCATCAAGCTGTAGACGATTGTATGTTTTGCTCCTAACGAACATGCTGAGCTTACTTTAAGAACCCTCCGTCATCTTGAATTTGCAATAGCTTTTCCCCATTGATCTTGAGGATCGCTATGAAATAAAAGGTCGTCAAAATAAGCTCAACGAAATGCAACTATACCGACCGAGTCTGCGAAAAGGGTCATGGAGAGGCTCTATGGCAGAAATCAAGAGAAATCATACCCAACTTGAAACAGCACTCTCGGACCCATACAGAAGAAACAGTCCACTATTCGAAAAGCGAATACCATCGGCATGCTATTGATGTACCTTTTGGAAAGAACGAAATGAGGAGCTTGCCAAGGCAATACCAAGGATCATACTAACAAGCTCAAGAACCACGGCAGCGACGCTACTGATAGTTGCACGTCAACGGCTGCAAAGTGATCATGTATCATAGGAAGACACCGCATGACCAATGCTTCAAAGACTCTCTGATCGAGAAGTGTTCCGTGCATGGTAGGACTAGTGACCAATCAAGTCCAATAGGATGGAATAGATTTGGGGACGCACCTATAGTACCCGGGTAAAAGACGATCACATAAAACCTCCAGGAGCCAGAATGCTTGTTCCTCCGACATGTAACTGAGTTTCTGCGATGAGTCAAGTAGGAGAATATCGTTGACAACACTTACATGAGAATCGCTGCGGCAAGGATATTCATTGCCTAGAGGGTTCGCATATTGCAATGAGCATCAAGGCAAGGGTACTGACTCACCTGGCAGTACCCTACTTCAGGATTCTTAAACGAATAGGCCTGCAAGACGCGCCGAAGAGCACTGATCCCCTCCTCCGATTGGTACCCAGCATACTCAGGAAGACTGCGGTGGAGATCTTTCTCGATGTCTTCAAAGCACGTGCTCTGCTTGCCCCTGATATCCTCGACGATTTGAATATACAGTCCTGGATTCGTATACCGGAAGTATATCGAGCCAGACAACGTTTCCCAGATCTCGCCCCGAAGCCGGTTGGGTAACCCAACCTGTACAAGACGCGTGCATTGGGGGTATCTCAGTAAAGTTAGGTTCCGGCCATGCGCTGTTGTAAATGTTACTATCGAAATAAGAAGGGGACCATGTACCGATGTACATACTTTGGATGTAAGTAGTCCAGAGCTTGATCTTTGAGGCTTCGCGCAACCTAGATGTGCTCAGAGAACGAATGACACGTGAAAAAGAAAGCTCACTTCTTGGGATCACCTGGAAACTTGAACTTCAAGCCAAGACCACCATGAAAGTCGGTTTCTAAATATCCTTCTTTGGCGTCAGCGATCAGACTGCCATCCTCTCGCTCGTGATCGGCTACCGAAGATGTCGTAGATACGAGTGCTTCGGAGTAGCACGTCTTTATGAATCCTTTTACGGCTTTCATTTGGCCACGTTGAAGTTCTGATTTCAATGCTTCACGCAAGAGAGCACAGAAAGCATCCGCAGTAGGCCGTAGCGAGGTGAGTTGAATGATCTATTAGAGATGTCAGCACATCGCGCGGTAATTGATAACGACCCACGATCTTCATGCCATGCCAGGTTGACAAACTCAGTGCATAAACGCCAGCGCGAGCGTTTAACCGCTCCACGCGTCGCACCGTCGACAGAGGTAAGGTGAAACGGACCGATTTGCGGTCTAGTGAATAGAACGCAAGATAGGGTGGGATGAGATGCAGTTTGCCTGCCTAGACGGACGATGCTAGTTTCACTTGCTTGGGAGAGAAAATGACAAGGGGGGCTCACATACGAATCTTCAACGCCGTGGTCAGCGAGACTAAGAACAGCGTTGATGTCCATCCTTTCAGCCTCTGGGGCGCTGGACTTGTCTGCATCTTTGGGAGGTGGTGTGATTGGGGCTTCAGGTATTGAGAAGAAGAGATAGAGTAGCTGTTCCTTGGTGGGCTCCTTGAAGTTGCGCAGCTGCGTTGATATTGTGGCCATGACGAGATGGTAAGGCTGGCCTGCGCGTTCCGATGGGGCAAAGGCGAGGAGTAAAGTACACTTTTCCTAACGGGGCAAAGAACTAGTCTGAGTTGCTACTACAGTCCTACTTAGTCTACTTTGCAACACAATCTCCATGTCGCCAACAGTCACAGCTGCATCGTCTCAGGCATGTAATTACTGTGATGTGATAGTTTGCATTGGTCAAGCGAGTCTCGTCTTGGATCCTCCCACTCCGATGTATTCCATGCGCAGCACAACCTGGATGAATTGCAGTTGTTGGGTGTTTCCGCTGGCAAGTGGCATCTTCGAGTTGCAATCGACTCGGAATTGAATGGACGTCTTCTTATCGATGATAACTTCGAGTTTCAAGCTCGTGAGTGTTAGAACGTGTTCCTCATGGCAATACGAAAGAAGAGGTCCATAAGAGTGACTCGCATGTGGAAATATGTGCTTGATAAGGATGCTCGCATACGGTCCAGCTGCAGGGTAAAACGAGCTCCCCAGCTCTGAGGTGGGCATACTTACCCGGCCGAAGGCTGCTGAATTGGTTTCCATGGCAATAGCCATGAACACTCAACGTAATACAAACGTTCTGATTCTTCTGAAACAGATCTCTCACTGGCCCATCCATGGCGGGCTACATACCAAACACGTATTTACTATACGGGTGGGTGCCGACTAAGCTGCAACTACCTAATACTTACTATGACCAGGCAAAGTGGTAAAATTCTGTTCTCCCAGTCCATACTCGCTTAGAACGTGAGTTACAATCGAACAATCTGGATCATTTAACGTGATCAATGCCGTAACTTTCCGCTCTATCTCCAATTCGATGGGTGCGGAGAGGAGTCTTTGAATGCTTTTGTCGGTCGTAATCCTATTTCAAGCCAAATGGCGGGCCGGTGATGGCCCGATAATATCTTGCCGACAACAACGAACGGATGGCCCTACGGATACGCCTTACCGCCGTTTATAAGGACACTGTGAGTGATAGTGAGTCATTCCGTTTATTTTAATTATTCCTGTCCATGACCATGTGGATGTAGGTGCATTATTTTGAAAGGCTGGGTAATAATTATAAGATACGTGGAACCGAGGTTTGCAGTTTCCAAGCGCCACATCATTCTTACTAGGTATAGTTCACTTCCGTAAATGTTGTGTGATTCAAGACGGTGACGAGCTGAACGTTCATATTGAATCGGTGCAGTGTAGTGTCAGCATGCCCTCAGCTTTGCGAGCATCTAACGCCGGAATTGATTCAGAGACATTTTTGGCCACGGTTCGCTATTTAGGTTCAAGATCCTCACATGGGAGAACGCGCACACATGGATACCTTTATTACTACATGCGTAATACCGACGGCTTCTCATGCACCCTGTTTGTATAAAGGTTAAGCCTTCTAACGGGTACGTATCTCCTCAGCGGTATCTCAAGCCTCGGGCCTCTTGGGGTGATGGTGCTCACTACTGCTCCTCTGGCGTTATTGCTCGCCGCTCCCTTTGCAGCCGCCGTGCTTCCAAGTTCTCTACACGCAAAACATGGCATCCCCAAGGTCTCGGCCCCCGAACGTACACCCACGAGCCCCAATGGATCAGCTCTCCCCCCCATCACGACTACGTACTACTTTGACCAACTGATCGACCATAACAACCCCAGCCTTGGCACCTTTCAGCAACGATATTGGATGAGCTGGGAGTCCTATGAAACTGGTACATTGCCCTTGTTCTCTCTTTCTACTGGAAGGACGCGCTTATCGTTGCTGTTAGGTGGTCCTATCATACTGATGACTCCAGGAGAGGTCGACGCTGATGGTATGCATCTCAAGGAACCTCATCTGATAAAATCATGTATGACATCTTTGCAGGGTACCAAGGCTATCTCACTAACCTCACAATTAATGGCTTGATCGCCCAGCAACAGCAAGGAGCTACTGTCCTCGTCGAGCATCGTTTCTTTGGGTACTCTAACCCTTATGACAACCTCACTTCTCAGAGTCTCGAGTATCTGACAATTCAACAAGCAATTGACGACCTCGTATACTTTGCCCAGAATGTTGACCTCCCTATGCCGGGAGGTGATAACGTCAAGCCTAATACCACCCAGTGGGTCTTGATTGGTGGAAGTTACTCTGGTCAGTATCACTTGAGTTGATATTGAGCGAGACGCTGAGGAGAGCTCCATATAGGTGCTCTCACTGCTTGGACGATGGTAAAGTGAGTCGATTCCATAAGGAACAAAGAGTACGATGATTTACTGTACGATCGAATTTGCCGCGAATAGTAAACCGGGTGTCTTCCATGCGGCCTATGCATCATCAGCGGTTGTAGAAGCGATGACGTACGTCTCCCGAGTCCTGCCGCGTTGCCCCAATTTTTGACCATCCTTGACTACAGAAACTATTGGGCCTACTTTGAACCTATTGTTGATTACATGCCCCAAAATTGTTCTTCGGACGTTCAGGCTGTTGTTGCATACTTGGATCAAATCTACAACGATAATGATACGGCTGCAATTACAGATCTACAAGAAACTTTCGGGCTTGCGGCACTTTCGCATGTCGATGACTTTGCCACGGCACGTGAGTGCTCAATTTACTTGAAATGGACTTGATATCGACGAGCAGAAATCCAGTTCAAGACAACCTGTTTGATTGGCAGAACATGCAACCGGATACAGGTCCTGGTGCCATGTTCTACCAATTCTGTGATGCATTGGAAGTCAAGGACGGTGTTAGCGCACCCCCAAGTGGCTGGGGTCTCGACCACGCTATCAATTCATGGGGATCGTTCTGGAACACCACTTATTACTCATATAGTAAGTAGTCATACTACGATCGACAGCCCGTCTGACAATCTCCTCGTGCTTGTTTTAGCATGCGGAGACACCGACGTCAAGTAAGTTTATCCGTTATAGATTCAGGCACATACTCATGGCAGTGCAGGACGTGCCTCGGGTCGTATGACGCCAATTCGACGTATTACACCAACATCACCGTGAACAACGGCGATCGATCCTGGATGTGGATGGTGTGTAACCAAGTCGGGTGGTATCAAGATGGTCCCCCCCAAGACCAGCCCGCTATCGTGAGCCGCATACTGACTCCCCTCTATGGAGAGGTAACGTTTCGAGTTCACGAGCGAGGCCACACGGCGCTGACCATAACCCAGAGACAATGCGTCGACATGTTCCCACAAAAATTCTCGTCACCGCCGACGCCATCCGTCGGCGCGGTAAACGACGCGTATGATGGCTGGAACGTCAACGTGGATAGACTCTTCTTTGCCAACGGGCTTCGTACGTCATCCGTCCATTCTTTTCGTATCTCTTCCATTCACGATGTGAATTGCTCACAGGTGATCCCTGGCGGGAGGTGACCGTCTCTGCGAACGGTTTGAACAAGCCTAATACGACCACCCAACCCATCTACGAGGGAAACGGTTTCCACTGCTCGGATTTGATCACTGAAAACGGGCTGGTCGACGCGACGATCTACGCCGTTCAGATGGCGGGTCTCCAGTACATGAAGTTGTGGTTATCTTAGACACCTCGGACGTGATAACGTTCGCAGGAAGCATGCTTACCAGGACAGTGTACTACTCGCTATATATTTCTAATATAACTTATGTTAGCAAGGGCACGACAAAATGAGTCTACGTGTACAGTAACAAGAGTACATTGTTAATTAATTTGCATTCGTCTCTGAAAGTCAAACCAGTGCGTTGCTAAGTACTAGGGGAGGACCAAGTTTGAGCGTTAACTTGAAACATGGAGTTAAAAACGATTTAGAGTCACACTCATATCATTCATAGCATAATTAGGAGAAACAGGGAACATCAGAGACACTCGTGCTCTCTTGATTATTAAAACAATCAACGACGCCCCCCTGGGGCCAGCGAGGTCGCTTCCGTCGTGTGTCTGCGCTGGCTCTGTAACTCAAATGTAGAGCCATTAATATTCTGGATCACGACCATGCTCGGATTTTCGTGCGTATTGATCGTCGCATCCAACGACAAGTTGAACAGCTCCGGGTCCATCGATTCCAAGCGGGTAGCATCGATGACGAGGTCCATGATAAACGACACCACGACATGGGCAACGAGAAAATAAACGTCGTAGCAACGTGGCGCAAAGTACAGGTCGTCACGTGGGTGACCAGCTTGTCTAGCTTCGTGAAGTTCAAATTCGACCTGTATGCACCCATTGCCATAACTGGTCAAGCATATGCTCCAGTAGATCTGATGTGACTCCTCCAGCTAACGTATGCTGGAACCTGAGCCAGAATCGTAGTTGATCGTTAGCTCGAAGGAGACCGTTTAGGTTGTCAGGGGCATTGTCTCCGGAGAAATCGAAAATGCTGTCGCAGTTGTTTATGAGACGCGTGGCATTGTAGACCAAGGTAGCGATACATATCTCGCCGCCACTGGTCGCTTGACATCATGGTTGGCCACGTCATCACATTGAATTCAGTGCCCCTGCCTGTGGAGTTCAACTTTGCCACAAAGATGTGTTGACTCGATAAAAATGGAAATCGATGGGGGCAACTTCTGATTCTCACTCCCTTCGTGTCATGACGGCAGAGAAGTTGGTTCCTGTCCAACCCAAACATGTGAGACTCTGCGGCTGTCTGTATACGATGCGCTCAACGTAGATGTTGAGTGATTTCAGCTCAGGCTGTGCAGATAGTCCAGGGCTACCAGGCTAGCCTTCTTCTAGCGTTTTCCAGGCGTTCCGCCGTATCTGCTGGAGGTCGAGATTACACGGATGTTGCGTTCATTGACTCCGAGTATGTTTTTAACTTCTCGGATGGAAGTTTCAGTTGGGATTGTGGTTGGCAAATATGTTAGCACCGCTCAAGCGCCGATCGCTATAACTTGAAGCCTATCGAAAATTCACTTGGATTATGAGCTTACTTTAACAAGTTTCACAACTTTATGCAACTAAGAGGAGAAACAGAAGTCTTCGGATACTAGTCTTCAATAGTTCCATGATCCCTGGACCCGAGTCTGAAGCTACCGCTTGACGAACTTCTACTATGTTCGTTTGCTCCCACAAGTCCCGCTCTGCAACACAAATTCTTTATCCTTCGTCACCACCATACATGGGTTCCCGTGCTCATTGATCGTGGTGTTCAAAGATGTGTTGAATAGTTTCGGGTCCTTCAATGGGTCCATCAACAAACGGGTAGCATCGATGAAGTCCGCACCGAGATGGCTTGTCATACGCAATCCCATCGCAATGAAGATCATGACGAGCGACACCACGGCGTTGGCGATGAGAACATAAACACCGTAGCGCGGTGTAAAGTGCAGGTCGTCATTGTAGGAGATGAGCGTATTTGCTGTGGTGCCAATATTCGAGCTGTATGCACCCATCGCCATACCCAATGCTGTACTCCAAAACAGTGGTGGTCCCGCTGGCACAAAAGGATTAAACGAGTTTGAATACTTGTCATTTATCGCCATGGCAAAGTCGACGAGACCGTTTGTGGTGCCATACTTGGCAATGTTTAAGGAAGAGAAAGAGCCGGCGCAATCATAGGAAGATGTGACATTGCATATCAATGAAGCAATGTCTCGCCCCCACTGGTCGCTTGACATTACGTTCGGCCATGTTGTCCCATTCCACGCGAATTTGATATCGCTACCCGTGGATCGCAATAATCCACCAAGGATAATTGCAGATGCGTTGAGTCGATACGCCTGGACATCGGAGGATACAGCAATGATGGACAACGTCTGATTGTCACCCCATTCGTACCACAGTTGGTCACTAAGTTCGATGATGTTAGATGATACGGATCCTGTCCAACCTATGCAGCTGATATTCTGCTTGGTCTGTGGGACAGAAGAAAGCAGCTCTACGGAGATATTGAACGCGTTCAGCTGTGCCAATAAAGAAAAGGAACTATCGGGCGCGTATCCAGAAAGGGGAGGGTAAAAGACGACCCCTGATTTGCCTCCTGAAGCAAGATGTATGTCGCCTGTAATCTCGATGACCCCAGCGATGCCACCCACTCCCGCACATAGTGATCCCATGACGTTGCTTAATTGCTCAAATGCGAGGACGAGCGGTGACTCTGGAACTAGCGGGCCATCCAGCGAGCCATAGGGAACCTCCAAAGAACTATACTGTGTAGCAGGTGCCATTCCCCATGCGTCATCCACGGTCAACCCAGTTGCCAGTCCTAGCATCCAGACAACAGCCAAGACCAGCAAGGGGATCTCAAAGCCATGGCGCACCAAATGGAATGCAAGACCGCCAATGGTTGGACGACCGTAAAGCGCGACTCTGCGAATGGGGATGCCTTCGCTAACAAATTTGTAGAGCACGTAGCGCTTCCCGACCACGATTATGAGGGCTGACGTGATGGTAGCCGAAAGGGTTGATATCACCCGTTGAAGGATGGTTAACGTCTTGTAGGGTGGTGAATTTGGTATTACATTGGATATGATGTGAACGAGAACGAGGGACATTCCGGCCAGAGTGAAAGAGCACAAGAGCATGAGGAGGTCCAAGTCTAAAACATCGGTGGTCCAGCGAGACTTGACTGCGTCAATTTTCTTCCCTAAAAGGGGTGAGGTGGAAGAATTTCTCCGCAATACAAATTCATCGTCCTTCGTCACCATCATGAACGGGTTCCCGTGTGCATTTATCGTGGTATCCAAAGTCGCATTGAATAGCTCCGAATCTTTTAACGGATCTGTCAACAAGCGAGTGGGATCGATGAAGTCCGCGCCTAGAGGGCTTGCCACACGCAATCTCACTGCAACAAAGATCATGATGACAGATACCATGATGTTGGCGATGAGAACATAGATCCCATAGTCCGGCCTAAGGCGCAGGATATCGTAGTACGTGATGATGGCATCGTTGTCGTCAGGCCCGTTGTTAATGATGCTCGAACTGTATGCACCCATTGCCATACTCAATGCCGTGCTCCAAGGGACTGGGCCAATCGACGATACACCGAGGTCAGAGCTCGAATACTGGGAATTCAGCCCGGCAGCGAAATTGATGAGATTGTATGCATTGTCATAAAGGGATTCGTTTCCGCTGAAAACGTTGCTGCAACTACTTCTAGGACGTGTGACATTGCAAACCAAGGTGGCGATATCTAGCGCCCACTGGTCGTTTGACATCACGTTCGGCCATGTCGTCCCATTCCACACGAATTCGGTGTCACTGCCTGTGGATCGCAATAACCCACCAAGGATGATAGCAGATGCGTTGAATCGATATACTTGGGATGAGGTGGATTCCATGGTGATAATAGACAGTGTCTGATTGTCACCCCCTTCGTACCATAATCCACCACTCGTGAAGTTGTATCCGGTCCGATCAACACAGGTGAAATTTTGTACGGTCCGCGGGACGGAAGAAATCGGCTCTACAGAGATGTTGAACGAATTCAGCTGTGTAGATAGGCTGAAAGCACTATTGGGCGTGTATGCGGTGATCGGAGGATAGAAGGCAATCCCAGCTTGGCCCCCTGAAGCAAGTTGCATGCCACCTGTAATATTGATGACCCCAGTGGAACCAGTTGTTCCTGAACATAGCGATCCCATAACATAGCTTAGTTTCTCAAATGCCGTAGTGGAAGGTGACTCCGTGATTGCTAGATTATCGAGGGAACCAAAGGGAATCTGCAAAACAGTGGAACCTGAAGCAGGTGACATTTTCCATGTGTCATTGACGGTCAACCCAGTTGCGAATCCTAGCACCCAGACAGCTGACAAGGCAAGCAAAGGGATCTCGAACCCATGGGACACTAAGTGGTATGCAAGGCCACCAATGGATGGACGGCTGTAAAGAGCAACTCTTCGGCTGTGGATACCTCCTATTGCTAGTTTGTAGAGCACATAGCGCTTCCCAACGACGACTATGAGAGCTGATGTGATGGTTGTCGAAAGCGTTGATATCGCTCGTTGGAGGATTGGGAATGCGCGAGGGATTTCTGCCGATGGCTGCAGGGTATCAGAGACTGGTGTTGCTGCATTTCGGAACAGGAGGTAGACAAGGACTAGAGATGCTCCAGTCAAGGCGCAAGAGCAGAAGAGCACGAGGAGATCTGGAACCTCGGCAAGCCAACGAGACTTCGCTGCAACAGTTTTCTCTCTGAAAGAAGGCATGGAAGGCCCGTCGTTCTTTATGCCAAAGGGGATGATATTGCACTGTAAACCCGGGCCGTCAAATGCTTGCCAGTGTAGAGCGCATTCCAGCATGTTAAAACAGCATACCTAGAAGATGAGTCCTGATCAAATTTGCGGGAGTGCCCACTACAGCAGGAGCAGGCGAAATATAACTTCATGGTCAGTGCATCGGTAAAAGTGACCAAATCTGGCAACTTGGGGCCTAAAGTACAGTCTCGTTCTCAGTCGTGTAGGGCACAAGGCGCTCCTTAACCGCGTGACACACAGCTATACATCACGTCGGGCACAACTCGCCTCCCACGTCAGCATTGTAGATAGAGCTGCCACCGTCAGTTGGTAACCAGATAATGGGCCGATGTACCTTGTTTATCGAGGAAAATTTCCAAAGGAATTAACTGAGAACAATGAAGAGGCAAGTTGCCTGAAAATGGTATAGCAAAAGATTCTAAGGCACGTCACGGTGCTTTTTCACCGTGATCTTTACAGCCTCAAGCTGTGCTGTGGAACAATTGTTACTGTGCTAACCGCAGACTAGGACCAAGCACCGCTCTCCGACGCAACCTTACTTATGACATCTTAATGAGCCCCCGCTTCCTCGGCATGCCTCCACTTGGAGGTCCACCTGGAAAGACTGTCATCAAGCCCGAGGCTGGGCCTGACATCTCACATGTGTAAGCCCATTGGCTTACCGATTGGCATTCATCACGTGTATGATAGGTATATATGCCCATCATCCACCATAGAGATAGCTAGTCGATCTTGTTCCCGTACCTCATAGTCTCCATATAGAGTGTGGTCCTGTTCTGTGTGCCTATCAGGACTCGATGAAAGGTCCTAGGTTGCCCTAAGGTTACTCGCAAAGACAATGAATAAACCAAAAGTAAGGAGCTCCTATGATGAGCATGCCCTTTATATACATGAGCACGATGGTCCATGCGTAAGATATAGGGCCGGTCAGAGTCCTACTATGGTAATAGTCCATGGAATGACATAGAACGCCGTGAAATAGTATCTGCACGTGATATGGATGAGTAAGAAGTCACGTGAGAGTGTAAGTATGAGTAAGCGAAAAAGAGTCATGACATTACCCCCCTTTCAAGGTCTCATGTCCTCATGAGACGGCATGGTAGTGACAGTAGGGGTCCTTGCAGAAAGACCAGTGTATTTGTGCGTGAGGGACTACCTTGGGGTTAGGGAGTGGAGGCGTGTCCTCCAGGGGTGAGGCACACAAAGACAGTCAGGGGTGTCGAACATAGAATCATCAAAACATTTGAAACATTTGTGATATTCGAGGAACCTGGGGTCCGTAAAGGTAGGGGCGGATACACACAGCGGACATGTGCAAGGAGGTTCGTTTAGGAGGGTGACTAATCCCGAGGGTGATGGAATAGAGATGGGTTGAAGGCGAAGTCGAGTTGCTGGTCATGCAGCCATGGGGTGGAGACAGTGAAACTTGGTTACCGCGGTCTGAGCGTGAGCGAGCTCAGTGTTGGGTATCCATTCGTCTTCTTCGACGGGAAAACCTTTCCAATGGATAAGGTACTCGAATCATTCGCCACGTTGGCGTGAGTTGATAATCATCTCTACTTCCTGCTCTGGGACATCGTTGACGAGGTCGGGCGGTGGTGGAGTGGGAATGGGTCCAGACACTGGCGGGGTATAAGGATGGAGGAGGGACTTGTGAAAGACCGGATGAATGGTCTTTCACTTGTGAGGGAGATCGAGTTTGTACGAAGCAACACCGACCTTAGTGAGAACCTTGAAGGGACCGTATCATTTCTGGTCCAACTTCTTCATGGGTCGGTTGGTGCGGATGTGAGTTGCTTCTAGCCAGATGAGATCTCCTGGCTTATAGTCCTCCATGGGGCGTATGGAGCGGTCGTAGAACTTCTTCATGTCCTCATTGGCTAGCCGGAGGGCTTCAGCAGCTTGTGCGCATAGCGTCGTCATTTGTTTGGCGAAGTCCATAGCTAATTCACTTCAGATGGACGTACAGCGATCCTCGTTAACTCGGGGTTCATGTCCGTAGTTTAGCATGAACAGAGTCTGATGTGTAGTTGAGCGAGGATTGTTATTGTGTGCAAACTCGGCCATAGGAAGCCACTTCTTCCAGTCGCTCTGATGGTGGTTAATGTAGATGCAAAGGTACTATTCAACTCACACATTGTAGCGCTCGGTCTGACTGTCTGTCTGAGGATGGAAAGTGGTTGAAGGGTTAGGCGTGATGCTGAGGAGTTTCTGGAGTTCAGTCATGAACGTCGATACAAACTGGGGCCCCCAATCTGAGATGACCTTCGAGGGAAGGCCATGGAGTTTGAAGATTTCATCGCGGAGTATTGTCGCAATCCCTTTGCTATTGATCATATCCCTAACACCGAAGAGTCGGATCATTTTGGAGAAACAATCGACAATGATGAGAATGGCGTTGCTTCTGTGTGACTCCAGAAGCGGGGCGATAAGATCCAATGAGATGTGTTCCCAGGGTTGTCGTGGGATCTCGTTAGGGTGCAGCAGGGTATGCTGAGGGGTCGTGATGGCTTTATTCTTTTGACACACCTTGCATCCTTTGATGAATCTTTTGACATCTTTGGCTAATGTCGGCCAGTAGTATCATTTTTGGACCTTCTGAATGGTAGCTTGTATCCCCGGATGTCTGGCTGTAGGGTGGCTGTGGTTATTAGTTAGTATGTCATTTCGGAGAGTAACGTCTTTTGGTATGTATAAAGAGTCTTTAAAATAGATAAGTGAGTTGTGAATAGAGAAACAGGTATTGTTTTGAGCAAATGCTCGTACTACTTTGGAGTCCTTTAGGTGTTGTAAGTCCTTGATTCTGTTTGTTATAATATGAGATGAAGAAAGAGTTTGTTCAGCCACACGCATCGCCATTAGCGTTCTCATATCTATAGCGTTTGAGTAAATGTCTGTAGTAGAAATAGGGAGTGCGTTAATATTTATAGAAAAGGAAACAAAGTCCTGGTCGGATGTTGGCGCGTTCTCCACAGCCATTGACATATTATTCTGCTGTAACAGAGAAGGAAAAACTGTGATGCCTTTATTGTCATCCTTCACCCCCTTTTCAAAGTCTGACCTCCGGGACAGAGGATCAGCAGGATTTGTTTTACCGGAACGGTGGACAAGAGTGTAGTGGAACTCTTGCATGATTTGATTCCAGTGAGCCTGACGGTGAGAGAGGTCCTGTGGGACAGCGAAATACATGAGGTTTTGATGATCGGTGAGGATCTCGAAAGGGACATGAGCGTCTAATAAATATTGTCGCCATGTTGTGACAGCTTCGATGATGGCGGCGAACTCCAAATCAGCGGCATGGTAGTTCCGTTTCGCGTTGGAAAGGGACCGCAACAGATATGCAATCAAATGCCAGAGTCCGTTCTGATATTGCAACAGAATGGCTCTGAGTCCTATGCCTGAACCATCGGTCTCGATCTGGAAGGGATCGAAGTTGGTGGTGAGGGAAAGTATGGGTGCGTTGATGAGCGCATTCCGGAGAGTGTCAAAGAATTGTTGGCACGCTGAATCCCACTCGAAAGGATTCTTGTCACTGATAAGGCAATTAAGTGGTTTGGTGATGGCTGCAAAGTCCTTGATGAATCAGTGGAAGAAATTGAGAAAACCCAAGAAGGAGCGGACCTGGGTTCGGGATGAGGGAGTCGGCCAGATATGGATGGCGTCGACTTTGGTAGGGTCAGTGGCGATGGTTCCATCGGAGATGACAAGGCCGAGGTATTTGGTGGTGGTAGTCTCGAATTCGCACTTGGTGTGCTTGAGCGACAGTTTGTGCTCACGAAGACGAGATAGCACTTCTCGTATGACACGGCGGTGTTCGTCGAGAGTCTTGGTGAACACCAGGATGTCGTCCATATAGACGATGACCACCTCCTTGGCGATGAGGTCGCGTAGGATGTGATTCATCATCATTTGGAATGTTGCCGGGGAATTTGTCAAGCCGAAGAACATGACTAACAGCTTGAAGAGACCTTGATTGGTCCGGAAGGCAGCCTTCCATTCATCTCCATCCTTCATGCAGACGTTGTTGTACCCCCAGCAGATGTCCATTTTAGAGTAATATTTGGCTCTGTGAAGCTTTTGAATGATCTCCTCGATGAGTGGGAGAGGGTAGCGATTTTTGATCGTCACTTCGTTAAGCTTCCGGTAGTCCTGGACAGGCCAGAGTTTGCCATCCTTTTTCTTGACGAAGAAGAAGGGGGATGCAAACGGAGATTTGGAGGGGCGAATGCGCCCGGTAGAGAGGTTCTCTTCAAGGAACGCGTCAAGTTCCTTTTGTTCTTTTAATGAGAGTGGGTACGTTTTGCAGTCGACCTTGTGTTCGCCTGGTTTAAGTTTGATCGCGTGATCCCAGGGTCATCGAGGGGGTAGTTCATTGAACGATTCTTTTGCGAATACGTCACGGAATTCGTGGTATTCAGCTGGGACCACTTGCTCGAAAGGGATATCTTGTTTCCCTTGGTTAGCGGTGGCGGCAAGATCGGTTGCCAACATGGCAATATATTTATTTTCGATCTGGAAGACCCAGTCTTCAGGTTCAGTGTCTTCGTACTCCCACAGGGGCGTGGTTTCCGGCGCGAAGCTAAGTTCCTTCGTCTGCCAGTCGATCTGTGGGTTGTTTTGATGTAACCAGTCAAATCTGAGAAAAACCGCTTGTGAGGATAAGCGTGTCACCGAGAAGGGAATAGTGGATTGGTGGTCTCCGATAGTCACTTTCAGATCTACATAGTGCATGATTGCACCCTTGGTATTGGTGGTTCTGTCGGCATTGTATACTGGTATAGCCCGTGGTAGAGGTTTTTGTTTGAGTTCATGTTCTTGGATGAAGTCAATGTCGATTGCTGATGCCATACATCTGGAGTCAATCAATGCGATTGCATCAACTGTCTTTCCTGAATCAGTTCCGAGAATAATGGGGATCTCGAAAGTGTTGGGCAATGGCTTCTTCATTCGATAACGAGGCTTCTGAGTGAGTTCGAGAAGCATGAACTCAGCGGCATCATGGGATGCGTTCCGAAGGTCCACGATTAGCTCAGCGTTGACCTCTGAAAGGCGTGTGTCGTGGACAAAAGCTCGTAAATGAGAGATAAGTCGATTGTCAGGGGTATCATTGGTGATTTGCTTGATCCATTGCGTGAACCAAGGCTGGATTGTGGACTTCCATCCGCAATCTTGTCTTGTAAGGATCGTTCGGGGTGGAGTTGGTTCCTTTCTACTTACAACCTCGGTCTCTGTCTGCCTCTTGACTGCATGGGACCCAGATGTCCTGACAGCTGTAACGCCCAAGAGGGGTGAAGGTACATTTGGCTCTTGCATGGCCGGCAAACTAGGACCTTGGCTGCTTTCGCAGTCTGAGATCTCTTCAACGTCTAAAAGGGAGAATTTGTTAGTGGAACGAGAAGGGGAATTAAGCACAGTTTCTGGTACTGCCGTGCTGTCCTTAGGCTTTGCAGCCCGGGCGCCCCTGACCATAATATTACAAGTACAAATTCTAACTAGTGACATACCTTGAGGGTGAGGCGATCTCATTCCTTGTCCTCTTCACCAAAATCCATCTCGTCTGTGTCTCGAACTGCGGTTTCCAACTCTTCTAGGGTAGAGTATTCAATGTCGAGTCCGCGGACCTTGATGTTCTTGGAGCCAGAGCTCTTTTGTGGATGGGTGGCACATGGCCATGGGGATGTCTTACCTTCTTTGGCACACCGGAAGCATGTTCCAGTCGCTCTCACTTTGAACAAGTCCATGGGAGCACCTCGGCCTCCGAAGACACCTGTAGTCTCTGGGGTCACAGTGTGAGGTTCGACAAATCGGGTAGGGAATTTTACTTTTGGTCGCAGCATCTCGTGAGCAGCACCTCGCTTTCTCTTGGCTATCTCTGTGAGTAGGTGACTGGCAGCAATGAGCTGCTTAGTCCATTCAGAGTAACTGTTGAGGTAAGTCGTCGTCATTTCGTTATTAGATCGCTCGACTTGTTCAACGATATTGTTGTGGGCATTGTTGCAAAGTAATCACACAAGTTGTTGGCCATTAGTGATTTCTGACCATTCTGTGTGGGCAATCAGATTTTGTTGTTTGGTGAGGAATTCCTCGATCGTCATCAATCCTTGTTTTAGATTGAGCAGCTTGGTTTCTGCTCGAGCTGCCTCGTAAACCGGTTTGAAGTAAGGGTCAATGAACGTTTGGAAGAATGCTCAGGCAGTGTAGTCATCGTAATCAAGATTTTTCTCGATAAGAAGGGTAGCGAATTCTTCTGTGGGTCCTTCCATACAGAATCCAAGAAACATCTTGATCTCTTCGGCATCTTCGACAGGTCGGTCGAAGCCGAGAAGATAGAGTTAGAATTTGGCCTTCCATTTTGTATAGTCCTCCGGTTTCCCCGAGAAAGGCAGTGGTTTTTCGACATAAGATTTGCCAAGGTGAATGACCTTTGGCTCATCCTCTATTTTGGGTGCCTTTGACTTTTTCTTTTTTGAAGGGAGGCTTGGTACGGTTGGAGGTGTAGCAGTATGTGCTCCATGTTGAGCCACGTGCTGGACATATGCGGCATATTGGTTTTGGAACTCCTCGAAGGTCCCAGCCATGGGCCAAGAGCAGAGAGGAGGTAGTGGGGGATTGGAGGTAGAGGGTCTGGCCTCCATCGCCATGGTCAGTCTTGTGTCGCTTCGAGAGGAAGTGCGACTAATGTTTGGAGGGGGGTAAGGATAAGCAACTGGAGTGGTTCGGTCTCCAGCAGGCAGGTGTGGCGGTCTTTGGGGAACATGCAGGGAATGTCGGGGGGCAGGATCGTCTGAAATGTTGGGCAAAAATAAAACTGTAAAATAAAACTACTTTGAATCCTTCTTACTACTCTTTCTTTTCCGCGTTTTCGGCTTCTGAAAAGAAGGAACGGTGTTACGTTTTACCTGGTGGTTGTTACGAACGCTCTGTTCCTATTTAAAACTCGTGCATAGCAGGAGTCGAACTCCTGACCTTCTATATAAGGAAAACCCCTATCGGCACAAGGCCATCGGGACTTAGACGTTTTCCACCATAACTTATCACGTGACTGCTTACCTCAGCAGTCTAGACCACAAGTCACATGACTTGTCACATGTTTAAGGGCTAGACCCTTATCTCTTATCTATGATGTCACGATGACATCACACCTCATGTACAACATGCCCATCACACAAGGCATGCTTCTTTACTTCTTTCTCTCACGGATATGCTTCTTTATGACTCATGCATTCTTATCAACCAATCATGTATTTTCTTCTTATCATGGTACAATGTCTCTTTATGGTATTTACACAAACATGTACAAACAGTAGAATAGTATATAAACCCCAGGGCTTCGAGGCTGGAGTCCCCAGCTTTGAAGTCTTGGAGATTTCCTCTAAACCAAGCTTCTTCACTCTAAGGACCAAAGTGGTCATTTCGCTCTCCTCTTTAAAGATCTTTATTTGAGTCGTTTCAGTGGTCACCCGGTCGCAAGCACTTATGCAGGAGGAAGGGACTGGGATTGATGCGGAAGATGCCGGTAGGTACCTGGTGCATGCGGATATGGCAGTATATGGGATCGTGAGCTCAGTGTCGGCCCAGTGTTCTTGCCACGGTGTAGGATTATTAATAGTCAGAGTCGGACGAGGTGTTACTAGAATCTGCAGGCATATGCGTTTGATTACGCCAAGTCGATATGACTGGATAACCAGGTCCGAGATGCCTGGGGGCGGGCGTGAGAGCGATAGGAGAGAGGGTGGTGAGGATGTATTGATTGGGTAATGCGGGGTCGTTGACAACTGTCCCTTCGTCAGAGTGTAATGATGGTTCATAGACAGTTTGCTCGTTGCCTGAGGGATCCTCTATGTCTGTCATGGAGCATAGGGGTTGGAGTGGAAGGGGCTGCTGTGGCTCTGGCACAAAGGCAACAGGCTCGACAGCGATAACACGATATGCGAGTTGGAGGTAGGTGAGGATAAGGACTAGTACAAGCCCTTCTAAGAGTATGCAGGTGTGGTGGACCAGGTCCAGGGTGGATTGGAAATAATCCAGATTACAATCTTCCGTATCAGACTGAGCTGGAGGAAGAAGAGAGCAAGAACTTTCTCGATGGCACAGTACAGACGCCTGGCATAGACCGTTAGGGCCGGTGATGGAAGTGCAACGATCGCTTGCCGTCAATTTGTACGGCGAGGACGCTCTGCTGCCAGCGCGATAACTCAGCGACTCAGACAGCCAGAGGGCTTGACGTGAAGCAGGAAGAAGAAGGTATCGGTGAAGCATTGACTGGTGCAGTACAGCTGCAGGTGTGAGTGACGACGAGAGTCAGATGAGACATCAGTAAAGAGGAGGGATAGGTGGTCGACGAGGTGTTGATGACGCGATGAGCGAGGTTCGAACGACGGCGACGGCGGGCGGGCAAGGTAGGAGGTTACTTTCGGTTTTATATCAGGACTCGACGAAAGGTCCTAGGT